>KK113646.1:313829-331244 GCA_000611955.2 Stegodyphus mimosarum | reverse complement strand
ATATATTTGGTGATAAATTATTTAAAACATTTTTTTTTCAAGCGCATGTTTAGGCACTTATTTTGTTCATAAATTAATCACATTTCGTTATGAACATTTCCTCGAAAAATATTTAATATCAATATTATAGAAAAGAAATATCTATTTTAAAGAGATTAAATTAATTTGGGAAAAGCTATAAAGTAGAAATGTTTGTATTATGCATCTATATGCAATTTATTCTTTTTTTATGCAGAAATATAAATTCATTTACTCACTTAAATTGATTTTAAATATTCAGAGAACAAACACATCACATTATTAAAAGTGAATTTCGATCTTTTGAGGAAATAAGGTAATATAAAACTGTGTATCACTTCGAGGAATATGCAAGATACTCAAACTTTTTCTAGCAGAAACATATTGTAGATAGCATTACTTATTTTTATGCCTTTGTTATGCACTTCAAAAACCTTATTATGCATTTTAGCTTGTAAAATATGAATTTTAATCTTTGATAAAAAACACAAACCATTTAAGTCTTAGGTATACGTAATATTTCTAACACGTGATAGTAAATGAAATTTAATTGTAAATGTGATGGTGAATGTGAATAATGAATTGTATTTTGATGACATTAAAATAAGACACTTTTAGTTCAAAAGAAAAATGCTTTAAGTTAGTGTTGTGTTTTGGGGAGTAATTTCATAAACTTTATAAATTCTTTAAATCTTTCCTTAGATGAGATACTAAAGTATAACATTTTATTCACAAGATCCTAAGAATATCTCTAGAAATCTAGAATTTTATGAATTTACATTGTTTATTACAGCATGTATGAGTATTTATTTATAGTTAAATATATAAAATGCTAGTTAATTAAATATTTATAAAGTTTAATTTTAACCAGGGAATTTTTCCCGAACATTAAAGGCTTTTGATACGAATTTATCTAATTTAAATTATGATGTTTTTGGCCGACCAGAAAATCTTGAGCTTCATTCGTTATCTTTAATAGTGTCGGAATGATTTAGGTGCTATGAATGCCTTGTAAAAATAGCTAAGCACAAAGTTATGTTGGAATTATTATTATTTTAATTCCAAAGCCCTGCTTAGAGATTTGGAATTCCAGTCAATCAACGAAATCAAAAGTCCAAAGCGCTGCGTAGAAATTCTGAATTCCAATCAACCTTCAACGAAATAAAAAGCGTTCTTGCGTAGGCGGATAAGTTTCTAAAAACCTATAAGGCATGATCGTGGAGACTCGTAATCTT
Source organism: Stegodyphus mimosarum (assembly GCA_000611955.2). NCBI lineage: Eukaryota > Metazoa > Arthropoda > Arachnida > Araneae > Eresidae > Stegodyphus > Stegodyphus mimosarum. Next base: position 329,991 of record KK113646.1, on the reverse strand, counting down.
GATTTAGAGTTCATTATCAGCGAATATATTCAAATGCTGTGTGAGTACTTTTGAATTATATGACCGATTGTGTATGCATTTAAAGTTCTTAGATAATAACTTTTTATTGCTTTTTGGCTGATAATAAGCAATAACTTAATCTGTGTGACAATGTGCACTATCCTTGTGAAAATTTTACCAGATTTAGATCCAATTTTAATTTTAGTAAAATTCGACAGATGGTTAAGTAAATATATTGTGCTGAATCTTCGCATTTCTATTAAACGTGTCCCGTTTAATTTTAATTTATAAGCTTGGGATAACCATCATTGTATGGAAAATTTGTATAATCGTTTACTAACCCAAATTTTGCTCAGTAACTCTTTTATTCCAATTACTATTTGAAAGGTTTCAGATTTTAAATTACGTCCAAAGGGGCGTTTTTTTTTTAATTTTGTGTGCTACCTTTATTTATTAAGTATCATGTTCTTCGCACTTAAACCATAAAATTCAGTTCAAGAGCAATATCATAAAATAATTTTAAACTGAGCAAACCTTTAGAATTTCCGATACACAGTTTCACGCGCTGGAGATAAAAATGATTATTCTGTACAACGTTGCCATTGTTGGCTTTGAAATCCTTGAGTTTGTTAATCAAAAATTCGTTAAAGTTTTACAAAACATGAAATCGATAATAAAACAAATTCCAAATTTGGCCTTCCAGATGCCCATATTTGCAGCAGGATTACGTCATTCAAAATTTGATGACTCTAGGCATCGTTTGTTTTATCACAATGCGAGAAATATATATATACTTCTATGCAGATTCTTCGTTATTTAATTTCTTCAAATGTAATACAGGGTGATAATATTTGGTAGCAACAATTTGGAAAATGAAACGGGCATTCAGAGTCATTCGACGGAAAATCGCAACACGAAAACAATAGTCCTTCAGGGACAAAGCCCCTTTGGACTAATAAATAGTTTTCATCAAATATAATTGTTATTAAACATATGTTTTTTGGAATTTGTTTAAATTTTCTGACGTAAAAAACCACTGAAAGTAAGAATCGCAGTAAAATTCCTTAGTACTTCACCGCTAAAAAGGTGAATAGGCAAGCCAAGATGAATTCTTTAATGAAATACTGTAGGCTGCAAAAACCATTTTACGAATGGAAATGAGAAAATGTTTTAAGAAACAAAACTGATTTAATTCTACAATTTTTACGTTAGATGAATGTGTTTGGTGTCACAAAAATATAATAAATAAATTCTGATTAGATTCTCCGTGTGTAAATTGTATCTTTTGGCAGTTATATGTTCTTAAATTAATGATTTTTATTTTTATTGTCTTTATGACGGATAATTAATAAGCACATATCTTTACAAGCATCTCAATAAAATCTAATTAAAAATTTTTATAAGGTTAATTGAAAACAACATATCATTTGTACTGGATTTTCATGTCATGAAAAATCTTTCATTTTTTAAAATGCACTGTCATTTAATATATATTTCGTTTTATGGATTACACGGAAACCTGCGTCTACCGTATAAAAAAGAATATGTGTACTTTGGAGTGTCGAAGAATGTCATCTATGTAAATTATCCTTTGAAACAATAATCTATATAATAGATTATAAGATAGGAGTATTATAATATTTTAGTTCTTATTATTATCTTCATTCTCTTGACCATCATACCATTTGCCATTGTTCTCTAATCTCTTACGGTAGTGACATAATCGTTTCGAATTGGTTATAATCAATATATATTTGTCTTAGCGTGCAGTATTCGATAAGTATGTCTACGCTTCTAAGGTTAAACACACCGCAGGTTTTTCTCTTTGTTCTAAGAATTCTGCCATCTTATTTCTATTTTTCAGTTTTTGTTGAGATTCAACACGCGAACGCACAGCATTATTTAATGCTCTGTAGCAGTCATCTTGTTGGAGTAGGTAAGTTAATAGATAATCTGTATTATACTCCGAAGTAGTAATTTCTACCAGTTAACTTCAATTTGCATTTGCGACCTATCTCCGGATGCAAATTTTCTTTTTCTTTTCCACTGGAATTTGTGTTTGCTTTAAGACTTTCCCCGTTTATGGGTCACAGGATTTTGTGCGTTAAGTTGTCGACAGTTTTAAATATTGTAAGAAATTATGTATATAAATTAAGCGTATTTTAAAAGATATTGTTACGAATTTCACATTTATTTGGCTATTTATTTAGAATTGCAATTAAAATTGCCTTATATTTCCCGTGCAACGCAGACGATTTTTGAAGAGAAAGCTACGTCAATAAATAAATAAATAAATAAAAATAAAAGAGTGCGTGCATTTAATGTTTAATAAATAAATATCTCGTAATTACTGTTGCCATCCAGAAAAATCTAGAAAAATCGAGATTGTTTGCTTATAAAAGCCGAATTTAAACACCTGATCTTAGTTGCTGTTGTAGTTGTAGCTGTAAAAAGCGAACTGTTGTTTGTTTACTTAATGCTGTTATTGATTGTAGCGATTTCGCTGTGAGATAGAATTATTTTATCTGTTTTGAACTGAGTTTTTGCTAAACGTTTGAGATATTGTGATACTGTGCGAATATCTCTGAAGGAATATTTCAGCATTTTGGTTTATTTCTTGTGGAGAGAATAAATTTTTGTTAACTTTTTTCACGACTTGTGCATTCAATCCATAACGAACCCGTACGCACGCAACAATATGTAGTGAATGAACTGATACATAACATATTTTTAGATGTTTCAATTAATTATTTAGATTTGTAATAAATTAAATAAGAATTACTGATTTCTGCTTATCACGACACTATTTACATAAATGTTCGCACTGAAATAACGAAAACGTTTTTTTCTCTGACTAGAAGAACTGCAATTCTTGCCTGCAAGTATTCTCAAGAATTCAGTGTAATGAATAAATAAAAGCAGACTTTGAAGTACAGCAAACTCTTATCGAAGGCGGATTTGCGGAACGTGATTTCGAATATACACGTTATCTTAACTATTTTCATTTAATTTTTCCAACGTTAGAGTTTCAGTCATACGCGATTGAAACTCCATTCATCAAAAACGAATGCACTCTGGCACCAGCTCTAGCTAACAACAAATGAACGGTTATCAACAATCAGAAGTTGTCAACAATTTTAAAGGCTTTCCATCGACTGAAAATGAAACCAAAAAAAAATCGTACAAATTAAAAAAGTGACAGTGAATATTTTCAGATATGTGAGAAAGAGAAAAATTAACGGAGAAATGACGAGTTAAGAATTGGATGATTTTATAATACCGGTCTACGGTGAAAGCAGTGATCATGGAAAGGAAGATAAAGCGTCTTTGACTTACAAGAAGTTAAACTTCAAACAAAAAGTTAGAACAAAAGTTAAGAACAGAAGTTAAACAAAAAGGAAAAGGAAAGGAATTGTCTGATTGTGTAATGGAGATTAATCCAAATGAAGAAAGAAAAGCAGTGTTTAAGAGAGGCATTATAAAACTCTAAACTCGCCTGCTTTTAAAAAAATGTATAGCGTAGTTGAGTAGTAATAAAAATTCTTCCAATTAACATTTGATTTCTTTTTATCCCTTTAATTACAACAATATTTAGGTTCGTTTAAATCATTCGTATTTTTTAAACTGAATTATGCCTAACACATTTTTCAACAGAAAGTTAACTTTGCGAAACGCAGTTTTGCCATGCGTGCTATGTTCTATGACATAACCCGCATTCGACAAGGATTTACGGTTAAATTTCTTACATTCGGCAGTCTTGGAATTTGATTATTGATTAACTACGAAAATGGAAGAGGAAGATGTCAACTTTTTCTGTTTCTGTCGAAGGGATTAAGTAAATATATACTTAGTCTCTTCGCATGTCAGTTCTTTCTACGTACGTACTATTATGATAGCACATGTAGAAAAACGTTATAAGAAAGGATACTCATTCACAGTTATAGTTACAGTCATTATCTCTATCTGAAAAACTTTGGCTTGTTCGATAAGCATCTTCCCAGAAAACCTCGTCTAAAATTTTCCGTAATTTCAAACTCTCCTGATTGTCACAGCTGAAAAGCAGTTGAAAAGAATACCCTTTGTTTCTTTGAATACTTAGTAGTGAAAGAATACATTTACATGTATTCTATATTCTATTTCTTGCCATTATTCCATCAACCAACAACCGAGCAGTAAAATTCCTGAATAAGGAAGTTCGGCCGGTGTTCGAATCCCGACGAAAGTGCTCTTTTTAGTGGTTTACCTCATGTGTAGCTTGAATATGAGTCAGTTTCCATCAGAAAGTCTTCCCAGAAGGTGTTGCTCCCTTAGGCAGATAGCCACATGTGCTTTGCTGTAACTAAATAAAGAACACCTTTGCGTTATCCCATCTTTTTAAGCCTTGATAATGCAGTTTATGCTAATTAACACTATCATCAATTTTTGCATTTCTTGGTCTAGTTAACATAAGGTTATGCTATATAAAACTAAGCACTGTGTTGCAATGAAAAAAAAATCAGTCCTCCTAACAGCGGCGTTCTTTTCACAGATCCATAAACTACTGGCAACAGACTGAAAACGTGTCTGATCGTGAGAGTTGTCGAACTACAGAGCAATATGCATTTTGCTTAAATATTGAGGATGCGCAATATGGAAAAAAACTCAACTAATTAATTGTTTCATTCAAAATAAACCCCCTTATATATGAAACTGTTCTTACTGGCTTCGGAGAAACTGGTCATTTTAGACTAAACCGTATTTCTATTTGAGTTCAACGACTACCTGCTCCAGACTACCAAAAAAAAATACGAGTATTATTCATCTTAAAGGTTGAATACCTTGATCTAAAATTTCTTTCTTTTACTTAGAGCTCATACATTGCACCGTTGAGAATTAGTAGTTGACAAGAGAATAGCATAGCAGCGTCATTCACTACTTTTTTTTTTATTTAATTCTCTAGCACTGAGTCGCTCTGCCGACTAAAGAGAATTCTCTTCAGAAGAAAGAGAGCTGTATCTCTCTTCCTCCCAGTGGAAAACAGAAACTGAGGAAAGAGGAAACTTCAAATAACAATTTCAAGTCTGACGGTTTTTTAACGCATCTTCCGGGTCTTTCAGTAGATCACAGAGTTCTCTGTTTTTAGCCCAAAGCAGCGTTAGCTCAGAAGGGCTATTAATTTCGTTTGGGTATTTTGCGTAGATTCACTTTCTTCGTAGATTCACTTATGAAACTGTTGCCACCAAATATTATCGCCCTGTGTTACATTTAAAGTAATTAAATAGTGAAGAATCTGCATAAATGCATGTATATTTCTTGCATTGTCATAAAGCAACGGTACCAGGAGCCATCACATTTTGAATAATGTAATCTTTCACCGAATATGGACATCTGGAAGCCCTAATTTGGAATTTGTTTTATTATCGATTTCATATTTTGTAGCGCTTTACGAATTTTGAATTAACAAACTCAACGATTTCAAACGAACAATAGCAACACTGTACGGGGGAATAAAAAATTATCTCGAGAGCGCGAGACTGTGTATCGGAAATTCTAAAGATATGCTCATTTTAAAATTATTTTGCGATATTTCTCTTGAACTGAATTTTATGGTTTAAGTGCGAAGAACATGATATTTAATAAATAAAAGTAACACAGAAAACGTTAAAAAAAGCCCCTTGGGGCGTAATGTAAAATCTGAAAGCTTTCAGGTTTTATTTATTATTTAATTTCTTTTAATCTTATCGCTAAATCTGAAAATACGTGTATACTATCTTGGAAGATGGATTATTTTTTTAAATTTTGAGCTTTTAAAAATAAATTAAGTTTATTGAATGAATGAAACCTAAGTTGTACGAATTCCTTTCCCTCACTCCTAATGACTTTCAGTGGAATTTTTCTTTTTAAAGTTTATTTTATCCGAATTGTCTCAACGTATTATAGGCATGTGTAAAACTTTTCACGAAGATTTAGCCAGTATTTAATCAATTAAAATTTCCTTAAAATTAGTATTATTTTAGTTCCACTTACGATGGATTGCTAAGTTTATAGACACAACAATATGTTACATTAGTTATTAATTTTATTTTCACCTTATTTGAAAATATTTTCATAAATTAAACCTTTCCTTCCCACCTCAAGTTTATCTCAGCATTACAAAGCGAAATTAACTGAAGAACATAAAATTTAGAGTGCCTGCTTAAGTATTAAATATATTTTTCTTTATTGTCGTTTTATAAACAGTTCAAACCTGAATCGCGAATTTAAGTCATTATGGAGTTCTTTTTAAATAGCGTCGCCGCACAGGGCGGAAAGCTTCCGGAAACTCCCGGCCTTATACAGGGTGTCTTAAAAGGGCGTTGCTAAACTTAACATACCATGACAAACAAGATTTACATAGGAACTTGTCTCCCAAAATGCGAACAGCGGCAGCTCGGGAGCAGTGTTCGCAGTCTTATGGGAGAATAGAAAGTGGGATCATTTCAGGTGAGGACTTTGCAAGGATGAATCGATTTCGTAACTTAGAACTGGCCGATGTGCGTTACTTGTATGGCGCCGCGTACTAATCGCATGGCCACCGCAATCCCCCGACCTGACTTTCCCGTATTTCTACCAGTGGGAATATATGAAGTCCATAGATGACCATAACATCGGACATGGATCTCGTGGCCAATTTCCAATTACACCTCTTTCGACTTCCTTTTTTGCTTCCCTTCTACGTCGACGAACATTGCCCTCTAGCGGTCACCGTTTGTATTTTAGGTTACAAATTCCTATGTAAATCTTATTTGTCATGTTAAGACAGACCAACGTGTTAAGTTTGGCAACAACCTTTTGGTACACCCTGTATATTTAAGTGAGTAAGTGAGTAATGTATATTTAAGCCATGCAGTGTGAATATTTTTGGTGACTTTTGAATTCACTGTGAGCTATAGATCCCGATATATTGATGATTTATTTCTGATTTATTTATTCTTATCAGAAAATAATTATCATAGTGGCACATTATTAATATATCCTTTAAAATTTAGAGCAAAGAAAATATTTAATATTTAATGAGGCTATTGAAATTAAATTCGATGTAACTACTTCGCATATGTTTTGCTAGAGGTTTGATTGCCTTAAACGAAATTATCATAATACGCATTATTTTTGTGCCTCGGGTTTTGTAAACTTCTTTCTGTATATACTATATTTTCGTTTTCTGCTGAAACCTTCCCTGTTAGTTTTTTTGATTTCGGTTAAATCGCACTAGGTAGATATTTTTATGAAGAAAATAGTTATATATTTTAACAAAGTTTCTTCACAAAGAGTCATTATAAGAAAAAGTTCGTAACCTTCGTAAGGAGCTACAGCAATAATTCATAATTTTCGCTAGCAAAATCTGAAGCTTTTTATGCTCCACCAGTGACTGACAAGCTATGACAGGTGACAGGTGAGAGCGGGTCCGGACACCCGGGTGGCTTACAAGGACTATTCGGTTATCGTCCCGAATCCGCAAATGTACAGCGCAAAAACTCTCTGGCGCCCCAGAAGCGCGGCTGAACTCTGGTAGCCCAACTCGGGTTCGAATCCTGGCGAACGAAACTGCATGGACGTTTCCGTGGCTTTCTTTGCTATAGCGGAAATAATAGCCATTTTCTTAAAAAATTTTTTTTTTTAAAAAAAAAAAAAAAAAAAAAAAACCTTCAACGAAGGCAATCCTCATCTTAGGCTGATAGCTTTTGTGTACTCTACGATAACTGATTAAACAATATACTTCTGTTAATAATTTTTACCATTAGATTTCGTACATTTCATAATTAATCAGTTATTGATTAGTATAACTGTTAATAATTTTTATGGCTTATGGCTCCTGTCACTTCTTACTCCATGGCTTCGGAAATAGTCCTTCAAAAATGTAAATGAAATAATTCTGCAATAGAAAAGGAAACGAAAGAAAATTATATATCCATGCTTCAACTACCACAGAAATAATGTCCTTCAAAATGGAAAGTAAATATTTCTTCGTCAATTCTACCATCTGATGAAGACTCAGTCCGCTTCTTCAATTTATAAGAACAGAAAGCTCAACCCGTCCAAGTTACCTGTGTTCCGACCTGAGTTTCCTGATGGTTCTGAAGTTCGTAATACAGAAGGCTGGATGAAACTTCCAAGTTCCTGCGTACTGGGTTATTCTTCGAATGTTCGGAGTCCGCCAAGCTGCCATCGAATTTCCTCATCTCCAGGTTCACATCTTCCATCAGTTAAGAAGTTTTTCTTTTGAACTTTTAATGTTAACTTAAATTCTTAAAGGATTTTTTTTTCTCATCCAAAATTCTCTGGTTTAATTATTTCTTGGATTTTTTAAATGATTCTATTATCATCAGAATTTAACTTTTTATTTAAATGTTTGCTGTAAAGAATTTTGAAAGGTAGAAAATTTAAATCTTTAATATTTTTGAGGATTTGTTGATTTAACTGAGATCTGAAGAAATTTGTGAGCAGTCTTAAATTGCTCTAGTTAAAAGTATAATTTTTTTTTCCTCTTTTGGTGCAATACTATAATTACTTAACTCTGTACTTCATTATTTGAATTTTCACTTGTTCTTGGATAAATAAGGTGTAAGAACCTTACAACTGTTAAATGAAATGGGAAATTTTAATTTGTATCTTATCTCATAAAAATAGTTATTACTTAACCAATAGTATTTGAATTGAAGTGGTTACTGTCTAAGATTGCAGTATTTGTGGAAAATATATAAATGATTAGCTATTTGTTTTCTAAATTAAATAAGTTAGGTCCCGGGGACTAATATAATTTTATGATAGTAAATTTGTTTGATATCAATGTTTTAAGGAAAGTAATAAACTAAGTTAGTATTATTGATTTTATGTGTTTACTTGAATTTCTGATTACACAACATAGCTTCACCAGTAGCAAGGTTCTTCGGGTTGTTGAAACGAAATTTAAAAAGGTACAAACACAACGAAATTCCTTATTTGTTTAAACTACTAGTATTTTACAACTTAGTCCTAGTTATTTTACAACTTAGTCAACTACTAGTATTTTACAACTAGTATTTTACAACTACTAGTATTTTACAACTTAGTCAACTTACTAGATTTCGTACATTTCATAATTAATCAGTTATTGATTAGTATAACTGTTAATAATTTTTACTAATACATTTCGTACATTTCATAATTAATCAGTTATTTGATTAGTATAACTGTTAATAATCTTTACTATTAGATTTCGTACATTTCATAATTAATCAGTTATTTGATTAGTATAACTGTTAATAATTTTTATTATTAGATTTCATAATTAATCAGTTATTTGATTAGTATAACTGTTTAATGTTTTAAAAATAGGCTACTAGTATTCATTAAATATTTTCATAAACTTACAAAAAATCATCTAGGGTCTCTGAACAAACAATAAGCAACGTTTTAAGAATAATTGTACTGGAATAAATTCATTGGGATGTTTGCTTTTTTTTTTATAAAAAATAGCTAATAAAAAATAGCTTTTTTATAAAAATAGCTAAAAATTACAACTATCATCTATTACAAGCTCTAATCTGTGTATTGATCCATAAATTGATTTGCTACTAAATTTGCGTGTATTTAATGCATGGTTATGAAATGAATACGAATATGATCATCCCTATTCTTTTGATGTTTATTTTTCAAGAAGACCGTGATAAGTTTCTAGTGGCTATTAACATACGTAGTGATTTATGTTAGATTTTAATAAATAGTAGTGATAAACAAACTGACGTCATCTCCTTGATAATAATTATATGTGTATCAATGCCATGACAACTCCAAACATCTGTTATTTAATCTCAAACCAGCGGAAATTAAGTTTCTTTTCAGATAACCAATGTTTAAAAGGGTCACTAATGCTCATTTCGTACTGACTTGGTTGGTTTATAAATAATGAAGAAGTGGCTGTTAAGAAGTGAGCGATGATTGTTTCTATGATTTATTTATTATTCCTTAGGATAATATTAGGTTGTAGTATAAATTATTGCATACTGCGAAAACTAAAAACGCTGTAAAAATTATTATTAAATAAATCATAACAGAGGAAAAAAATCATTTTCTGATTAAAATATTGCCAGAACATGAATCATTTAAGTGGGATCGAAACTAGAGCTTACTGGCTAATAAATTTGGTGGTGTTTTATGTGTATGTAAATCATATAACTATGTTTATCCAAACTAAAGCGGTCATTGATATTTTGGATAAAACATTTCCAGGATATGTCATGAAACCATTTTCGTTAAGTAGAAATAAACGTCTATAAAGATATTGTCAAAGACACGTGTTATATTTATCCATACTTTGAAACAAAACAGATATATATAACTTAAAATTTTAAGAAATGAAATGTAATGTATTATAATAACTTTTTAATTGGAGTTCTTTTGAGTTCTTTTATCGCATTGCTTATGACCGAGTGTTTGCTGGGTAACATGTAAATTCATCGTTTTATTCTCGGCAGATTTACTGTTTTTGAATACGTTTAGAATAAAATATAAATTTTATTTCTATCCTTTTCGTTATTTAAATCACATGAAGGAAATAGTTTTTATCCGTGATTACGGCCTTATCCCGAGATAGTTTTTATCCGTGATTATGGCCTTATCCCGAGGAAAGGAATTAGGATTAGGAATTCTTTCCCTGGTAATGCGTGATTGAGAAAACGCATTCTTCACATAATGCTAAAAATTCATTTGGATGTATTGCAAGATGATCTCGTAAACCAGGGTTGGCCGAACATTTTGGGAAGAGTGCCACAATCTGAAAAGAAACGTTCTGCGTGCCACTTCCAACTTTTTCAACATAATAAAAATATAAAAAGGTGGACAAAATGGCATTTATGGGCTGATTATGTAATTTTTACGCAAAAAGCACATTTTTTATTTAAGTCTGAGCAGTGGACATTTAAAAAATAATATAATAAATAAAACAAACGTACAATCTTGAGTTTTATTGTTAATAAACATTTTTAAAACTTCACTCAGTTAGGTTAAAGTAAAAATGAATACTTTGAAATATCTTATTCTAAAATAACTATTAAACTGTCAGTACTTAATTAATGTGGTTTTTGAATATGTAGTTTTTTTAACCAAGTCAGCTATATTAGGATTATGGTGTCTTAGGTGCATAGCACGTAATGTTGAACAATATTTTGATTTCATTATGCTCATAATAGAAAACATTTGTTCACAAACATATGTTGGTCCAAACCTACAACAATATTTGACAGCCAAATCGTGTAAATTTGGAAAATTGCTTGTTGGTACAAATTTCCAAAATTCAATATAATTTGGATTACTTGCAGCTGAAGTAAGTTCCGTATATTTGCTTTTCAATGTAGTATGATACTATAGGTCAATAATTTCGATTTGGATTTCAGTTGGGTAGCAGTTAAGGTCTTAGAGAGAAATTGGATTATTGTATTTATTCTGATGTGTTTACGTGTGTATTTATCGATGGAATACAGACGATATTATTATTTTTCAAAGCTTTTAATTCAGTATGCCTTCGCGTGTGTGTTTTAAAACTACCCCATGCCATGCTGTGGCACGCGTGCCTCGGACTAGCCATCCGTGTTCTAAGCGTTGAACTTTTTGATGCTTCTGATGCTTCTAGATCTTTCAGTACAGCGCACGTTATAATTGACGCAATCTTAAATAGTAAACTTAAGGTAAACTTGAAAATAGTAAAGGCCATCTTTAACATAAACACTTAAAAGCACATTTTTTCCCTTCGTTCTTTTTTTCACAGTGATCTTTATGTACATATGCCGATAGCGATTGTGGATTCACAGTGCGAGAAACATAAATACATTCATGCAGATTCTTCATCATTAAATTTCTTAAAATATGATGCAGAGTTCTAATATTTGGAGGCAAATTTGAAAAGTGAAACGCCGTTTTATAGTGGACGACGAAAAATGCCAAAACGAAATTAATAGCCCTTCTGAGCAAATTGCCCCTTTGGGCTAAATATAAATTTATTATAACTAATAAAACCAAATGACGACATCAAATTTTTATGCGATATCTTTTCTAAAACAAACGAAAGTTGTTTAAGAAAGTTATAAGAAATTTTATGCTAATGAACCATTTTTTTATGTTTTAAATCATGGGTTCCCAACGGGGTCGGTATAGACCCCCTTGGGGTTATTGAAATTTTAAAGAGGATCTACGATGATCAGAAGGTCAATAGCCGAATAAGCTCCGCCAGTTAATAGACATAATTACGACTCCATCGATTATAAAAAATATTCATTAATTAAATTGATAAGCATTTATTTATTGATAGAAAGGCATATCATGATTATCTTCGTTTTTTATTCTAAAACTGACTTATTTTTATCGACACTGAATCTAAAAGAATTTCATTATTTTACTAACATAATGCAGTTGTAAAATTACAGAAAAGCTTTCTATTTTCTCAGGAAACATATTGTCATAATATAGCCACTTGTAAAATTTAAAAGATTTTAATATTTTCATCCAAGACAAGATTTAAATAAGCCAACATGGCTTATGGACTGCTGAAATGCGATGATAGAATTTTGATATTATGATGCAAAAAGAGTTGACTGCACTGAGGGAGGATGTTCAAGCACAAGTCTTAATCAAAACACATTTTTGGAATTTAAAAGTCATGCGACGGGAATTCCCCCAATAAAAGTTGCTGTCGAACCGACATTTAAATCTTTTTCTCTTTAGTTATTTATCTTCAATCATTTGTATTATAATTATGTTGTATGCTGCATATTATAGAGAAAAATGTAAGAGGATCAATGAAGAAATCCATTTGGAAATCCCTGATTTAAACCTTTACTGTAACTTCTTTTCCGAAGTCCTCACCAGGATGTAAATAAAATGGAAGAGTATTTAAGTCATATTTCGGCAGCCTAACCTATGTTTGTCACCCACCTCTGCTAGTGTATATCCCGCCTTTAGCCATTTTGCTAGCCAATGTTTAAAATGCTCCATTAAACTATTGAACCAATTTCAATAGGCCAGTATGGGCAGTCTGTGACTACATTACCTTTGATATGAAACCTCAACTTTGTTATTTCAAATACCCGCAAGTGGCGGAGTTTATTTGTATTTATTTGTTGATTTTTGGATTATATCAGTATATCTGTGTGAGTCGGCTTTTCTGTTAATTTCTATTATATCTGAAAGTTGTGCTTTCTGTTTATGTAAAGATTTAATAAAAAGGTTATTTAAAACATTCTTAGGACTTTGTCATAATATTTTATATGGGGCTATAACTCGCTTGTCAGTTTAATATAATCAGAAAGCCTTCAATGTTTTACGCAACAAGGATACTATAAAGTTCGAAATAAAGTAGTAATTCGATACATTACTTCTTATAACTTATTTCTTAAAGCACTGTTTTTCATCTTTATCGAGAAAAATGTTTTCAAAATGTACTTTTTTCACCTTTATTAATAAAAATATATGTAGTTACTTTACGAAATATTTTATAAAAGTTGCTTTATTTAAAATGAATTAGAAATTAGAGCTGCAGTCTGAAAACATCATATCTTCGTTTAACGCATTGGAAAAGTTTATTATTAAAGTTACCAAAATTTGGAAAATCAGTATTTAATTTTTCTTTAAATGTCAAAATTATAAAAATAGAAACAGTCTGATACTAACTAGTACGCAGATATCTGTTTAACACCTGAGACAGTTTTAAGCTAGTAGGCCGTGTTTGGATGTATATTTAATATTTGTATTTCTTTTTTTTCTTTTGCCTTATTTATTTTCTCAGTATGTTGCCAGTGACGATTATTGTAAATAGTGAAATAAAACATGTACAATAGAACATGTACCATTCATACTATAGTAAAATAAAACATGTTGCCAGTAACGATTATTGTATAAATGATAACGTAAAATTAAATACTGAGAAAATAAATAAGGCAAAAGAAAAAAAGAAATACAAATATTAAATATACATCCAAACAGGCCGAGTCGAAATAATTTAAGAATGAATCCCCTAAAATTAAAAATATAAAACATACAATTTTATGAATGGAGTTATTCAAAACGACAAAAACCAGATGACGGGGAAAATTTGTTATGATATTATTTATTAATATATGAATACTATGTGGAGACTTGTGCATTTATTAAAAAAATGAAAGATTTAATTATTCATATCTTTCTATTTATTTCACTAAATCCCGTGCATACGAAGTTAAAATAAATATTTCCCTTCATTGGGAATACTTTTACATAGAAAGAAATTCGGTGAACAGAAAACAATAGAAGTCTCGTAAAGCCTTTGTTTGTTTCCACTCCTCTCGAATTAATTTGCACTTTTTCGTTGCTCTGCGTTAACATGCTTTGGATTCGTCTTCGATGGAAACGGTCGCTAAAATGTAGCTGACCTACAACTGTTCTTATTTTTAAGACTTAACTGCGTGATTGGATTATTATTAAATGTTATTATGTGTTTACAGTTTGGTTTGAATAAACTGAGAGTAGTTGAACTTTTATTAAAGTTATTTCGAATCGAAACCCTTCTTTACACTTCGGCGCCATTCTAGTATAGGAACATAAATAGCCTTCCTTTGAGATTTAAAAAAAAAGAAAAGATAAGTACCAGATAATCACGCATATTTAACTAATTAGGAATAAATAACAAGATTTTTAAAAGAACCCGACTAAGCGATACTTTTTACCTAGGCAAGAATATGTTTAGAAATTATTAATCATAAAATTTCTTGTTAAGTGTATGTTTTGGTTAAAGAACGCTGTTAAATATCTGCACTAATTACATTCATTTAGTAGTTTCCGGGTTATTTTGCCATTTTTGTTCCTTAAAGTATGGCAATATTTCCTTTTTTTTCAGTCTGTTGTGTTATTCTGTTATAACTTAAAATCGACGTTTCTGTCGTTTAATTGGTTGGATTCCGTCATTAGTTCCACTTACTTGTGATTGACACAATTTGATAATCGACGAAATGGCCTATTTCTTTAAATTCTTTTAATTCAGCATATTTTGTTAAAACCCAAAATCACTGTATTCTTTCCTTAAATCTAAGTTGTCAGTTTTCTCTGTAAGTTGCATTCTTTTGAAATTGATATACTTTGAAAAACTTGAAATTAAACATTTAATCTCTTAAATTTAACTGGTTATATTTTAAGGTGCTTTATATATGTTAACTCGGCGCATTTTATTATAAATAAAAATCTTTACGGTTTTTTATAAGAATTCATAATGTCATTTTTTACTTCCAAAAAACACATACGCGAAGGTTACAGCCGAAAACATCGCGGAGGAAAAGGTCGCGGAACGCAAGGCGAAAACGTCGTGGTTTAAAACATCGTGGGAGAAGAGGAAGCAAAGAGAAAATTTCGCAGTTCTAAAACATCGTGGTCGAAAATAAAGCGGTTCACAAACTTCGCAGTTTAAAAACATCGTCGTCGAAAATATCGTGGTATGAAATTAAAGCTCTGCAAATTATAGCATGATTGTCGTACCTACAAATCTTCGCACACGTGCGTTTTTCAAATTCCATATTGACGAATTGTGTAACTGACTTTCGTCATAACTAATAAATTGACATCCAAAAAATTGATTGCATGCTATGCATGAAAATGTTAACGACACTTTAACAGTAAACGGAAACAAAACAAAATATAATTTTCAGCAGAACAATATCAGATTAACAAATATTGAGAGAAAACAATTTGATAATTAAGTAAGCAATTTTTATAGAGGTAACCTCATGCAGTTTCGTTTTGCTAAATTTATCTTCGTTTTGCTAAACATTTTTAGACTATTTTTCATAAAAAAATTGTTTGTAATACAATTGTTTGTAATACATAATAAAAAAGTTAATTTATTAATGACCTTTGTTAATTAACTATGAAAATTTAAAATTCTGTAAAGCTCTACAGGTTGCATTAATTTTCTACTCATTTTCAATTTTTAAATGCTTAAGTTTACTTCTTATTTTTTCAGCAAAAATTTAATAGTTCATTCAGAAGTATGATATATAGAAGTAAAGGAACCCTCTTTTCTTCTTGCTTCACCAAATCATTATGCGAACATTCATTTACGACTTTTAAAATCTTTTAAAATGATGTTATCGTCATGCGATAACTTGTAGGTACTTTATTTTTTACCACGATATTTTCGATGACGAAT
>KK113646.1:285767-313812 GCA_000611955.2 Stegodyphus mimosarum | reverse complement strand
CCCAGTACTTTGCACCACGGTGTTTTAGAACTGCGATATTTTCTCTTTGCTTCTTTTCTCCTACGAAGTTTTGTACCACGACGTTTTCGCTATGCGTT
Organism: Stegodyphus mimosarum; assembly: GCA_000611955.2. Classification (NCBI taxonomy): domain Eukaryota; kingdom Metazoa; phylum Arthropoda; class Arachnida; order Araneae; family Eresidae; genus Stegodyphus; species Stegodyphus mimosarum. The sequence continues at coordinate 313,714 of KK113646.1, read as the reverse complement.
GTTTTCTCTCCGCGATGATTTTAGCGGACACTCATTTCATGTCACAGTGTGTTCTTCTGCACTTTTATCACCAGTGCACAAACAATTTATATTTGCCCATAAAGAATCTTATATGAGTGTCAGTAGTTTTCATGCAGCTTGGTACATTGTTGAGGGCTAAATAGCCGGAAATTTTTAATTTGTTCTAGGAACAATTATTACAAAGTAAACTTAGAAAGCAGTGTATTAAATCTCTTGTATAAAAGTTGTAAAGTCATTAGGCTTCTTAAAGCAGGAGAGGTGAAAAACATGCAGTGCTCTCGCCGAACCCTAGACCTCTCGAATACGCGTCAAGTACACTTCCAATTACACAACGAAGGCATGCGGAAAGGAGGAAAAATACCTTATATATCCCCTCCTTTAAAAAGTGGATTGCGGATAAAGGGCTTCATCTGCCAAATCCTTCTGGTCTCTCGAATGCGCTTCGAGTGTGCTTTCAGTTACACCACGAAGGCATGCGGAAAGGAGAGATTACCTTATAAACAAAATACAGTTCTATATTCTGAAAACTATGAGTTCTGTCATAGAAAGAAAATAAACAATGCAATTAATATAACCTAATTCCTATTAAGATACTAACGGTAGTTTAAGTTTGGTCTGATTTTTTCTAACGTACGTTAATTTACGTTAAGTCCTGTTAAGGTAAGGAAAAAATAATAGGTAATTCACATTTATTCTAGATATTGCCTTTTTTTCCTTGTGTATCTGTCACGTCTTTCGGAAGCATATAATTTTGAGATAAGCTGATTCAGAATGCATGCACTCATTTGTGTCATGTTGCCATTGTCAATAATGCAATGTTCCCGATGCCATTTGCCGGTAATTTAATTGACCATTTGTTGTAAAATTACAGCAATGACACAGACATATTGGCATTAGCTGTGACTGTAATCATTACTGTTACGATATCAATCACAGCTGAACCAGTAATTACGATAGATCAATGTGCTATAGTTATAAAAAGTAAGGCTATATATATACGAAAGGATTATAAATAATTATTTTCGGTATTTCTGTATGTCGTTTTTTTTCTGAACCTAATTCTTGTTATCTCTCTCTCTTTCTCTTGTTATCTCTAAATACTAATGTCCATTTATTTATTATTAGAGTTTAATGTATAGAATTATTTCATATCTGAAATGCTATGTTGCAAAAAATGTATTAGTGTGATAAAATACGAAAAAGGAATGCTATTAAAGTAATATCAAGTTGATTCTAAGAGTTTGAAAACACAAGTTGTTATAAATAACAACATAATATCCAATTCGTGTTCATGTTCAGAGTTATTACATGAAATAATTCTTACCAGCGGGCAAGCTCACCAAAATGAACGAGTTGCGGCCGAAGCAAAATTTTTAAGTTCTATGTACAATTTGTAAATAAATTTTTTGTTGCCAAACTAGGATATAAAAACGTTTGACACTTCAGTACAATACTTATACGTGTGACGTCTTGGTTTAAATTTAGTGTCATATAACAACTTTTTCTCAATATCAATAAAAGAATTAACGTGGCAATAACATGCCGTGTCAGTTTGTAGAGATATTAGGTTATTTCGAACATGAAAAATGTGCAATGCCCTCGGCGATACTCGAACCTCGGACCTCTCTATATTCGCCGAGTGTGCTAGCCATTACGCCACGAAGGCATGCTAAGATGGCGGGAGAAATACCTTATAACCTGAAACAAAAAAGTTCTCAGTAGCAGCTATTTATTTAAATTGCTGACGAAAACGTTTTGGTATACAATGACGTCACATGCAATCGCGTGCTTTCTTCAACATCAGAATATGATCTTTTATGATAATAATGTATTTAACGTTTGGCAATCTACTTTTATTTCATATTTTGTAAATTGTTTTTTATTAACAAACTCTAAGATCGGAATGAGAGCAGTGGCAAGACTTTTCGAAATAAAGCAGATTTTTATTTCCAGCGTACGACACTATTGCTACTCGGAAAAATGAGGACGAAATTCAGCGTTTTCAGAGTTTTTAATTAATATCTCGGCTGATAAAAGTCGTGCAAAGATAAGAATGGTCGAAATGGCTTTTCACGAATTTTAGAAACCCGGGGATACTTCTTTCGAATTTCAACTGCTCTCCATTCCGGAGGTGGTGATGCCACAAACAAACTAACAGACAGACATGCACAGATTTTAATAGTATAGATTTTGATAATGTATATATTTCAGCGGTTTTTCGATATAATATTAAGTAATAGGAAATTCATAGTTCTTTACGGGCCTGATATACTTTTTTCAGTTAAATATAACTCCTCTTTATTACCGTCCGATTTCGCGACAATTTCTTCGTAACTAGATTATGTTAATTAATTGTGTCAAAATGCGACAGTGTTGTATAAGAAGTTTATTGCCCTCTTGGATATTTTTCTAAGACAAAGTGGCTGATACTTATATAATTACGAAAAAGTTTATTTAGGCATTGTCTATATCGTAGATAATAACACCAATTTAAATAATTGCTTAGGTAAGTAGGAAAATGATAATTTAACAAAGAATATAGCAAAAACAACAGCTATAAATAACATAAGGAGAGCGATAAGCTTGAGCAAATCTTCCTTAACGCGCAAAAAATACCGTAGATTACCCATTTCACCCACAGAGTAAAATTTCAAACGCAATTCAGCTTAACATTTTGAGCCACAATCTTTTTGAACCAATTCTGAACTAACTAGCTAGCAACTGAGCTACTACTGGCTGTCAGAGCCATGTTTATGTGGTGTTTTTTGGCCTTCAGGAAACTTCGAGAAAAATCGCTCCTAAAGCTTCAAAAATGCGTTTTCTCAAAACTTTCAGAAAGTCGTCAAGTTTTTGATAGAGCAGTAAACGTCAGCAGTATGGTAACCGAAGTTGTCAATGACAAATATACACGTCCATAAATTCAATTACACAGAAATAAACCCTAAAATGATTTCCCAAAATGCAACAAATAAAAAAATAACTAAATTTAAAAAAATACAGAAAATTATATAAATAAATAATATTATAACAACATAATCGAATAGGAGGAGTACGGTGACGAGGGAAGCATCTGTATACCTTGCAGAGCATGTTGGCAGATGCGAGCACTGTATGGGCGGGCGTTATCCTGTTGAAAAATTGCATTAGGCAGCCATAAAGGTAGGGGATTGCCACCGGCCGCAGTACATTATCCAAGTATTGTTGGGCCGCCATAGTGCCCTGAATGCGAACTAGAGGTGACCTGGAATCGTAGGCAGTAGCGCCCCAAACCATTATGCCACGTTGTCGCGCGGTAGGGCGTTCCACAGTTACTGCCGGATTAGATCTGTCTCCACGTCGACGCTACACACGTATGCGGCGACTGTCACTGGATAAACAGAAGCGTGACTCATCTGAGAACACGACGTTTCGACATTCTGTCATCCACATAGTTCCAGTACGGCACCATTCTAAACGTTGGCGTCTATGCTGTGGGGTCAATGGCAGTCTTCTTAACGAATGCCGTGAGTGCAGGCCACGCTCAACCAATCGGCGGGAAATGGTTCTCGTCGACACGGGAACATCCAGGGTATCTTGCACATGCTGCAGAATCGCGGTACAAGTGACTTGCGGGACCGCCACAGCTTGTCGGCGGATACGTCAATCCACGCGTGCTGATGTCACTCTGGCTGCGCCTGCACCCTTTCCTTCTTCCCACATTCCCTTGTTCCAAACATATTCGCCATAGCCGATGCACCATGCTCGCATCCATGTCAGTATCAGCTGCGATTTGACGTAAGGACGACCCGCCCTACTCAGTACAATCACCATACCCCCCCCCGTAAAATCCGCTTGAAGCGCCTTCCTTGACGGCGGCCTGGCATTCTCTCCTATTACACGTATCCTCCGGGACAAAAACCAACTTTGTCGATAATTCGTCTATCAGAAATAACGACACGAATATTGCCCATTCTGCATGTTCCTTCCCTTATATCTTACTCACGTGCGTCGGAGAGCTGCGCATTTCACATCATTCTCATAACTCAGTGACGTGCGTCTACTCTAAAATTTGCATAAATTTCTGGCCACTCCTTCTTGGTGTTGCATTTTCAATGTCGAGCAGTGTATTTAAAGAAATTTACAACAATATAAATCCTCATATTAAGGACGAAACTCTTATATTTAAAAGGCTAAAATAAGGTAACAGAATACTCTGAGTTTTTTAGGCCGTCATTCAATTAAGGTATTGTTCTATTTGATTTTTCTCTCCCTTAAAAAAACTGCAATAATTATTGTATACAGTTTGACACCAAATAAATATTATGATGACTACTAATTGCAAGACTGCATAGATTCTAAGCTAAGAAACAGAAACGTAATATAATAATTAAAGACAGAAACCTTCCTTTCTATAAAAACACCGAGGAAAATACTTCCTATCTATGATAATATTACGTCTGCACTAGAATTAAAATAAAAGCCTCTTAAAAATGGAAACACAAAAAACGCACCCGAATTTTATCGCAAAAGCAGTGAAAGACTGTTTGCAATTGATTTCCAGTAGAAAATTTAATATAATAAAAGAATATAATTGAAGCAAATTGAGCCTTAGATGGAAAATGAAGTTCCATTTACTTTAGTTTATGGAACTAGAATTTTAAAGTTTACAACTTTAAAACTTTAAAATTCAGTACATATTTAAAACTAGAACATAATCTTCAAAATTAGGACTTCAAGGATTAAATTTCTAATTTTAAATATGATACACACTGTTAATTAATCCTTATAATACTCTTGCAGGAATATTTCTATTGAGTGAGATTAGGCGCTATTAATTTCCAAGATAATTTTCCTTTTGCTATGAGATATACCATTATCATGAATACATGTGTTATTAACATTCGTTTGGTTAAATATAATCTCGTACCTTCTGAAAAATTCGTAAATGTTTGCTATACAGTTTTATGCATGACAGATTAGCATTTTATTTTCATAAGCTTTGATGATTATAATGTTTGAAATGTAGTTTACTTTCTTTCCTTATAACAGATATGCTGCCATAAGTTTTCATTAATGTTTTACTTGAAAATTATATGTGAAAGAGATGTAGTTGTGTGGTTATTTTATGTTTGCTAAGTGCTAGGCAGCGATGTGATTCATTTTATCTAAGTACTAATATATAACTGTAATAACGTTGGTGCTGCATTTGGAAACGTGTCCTATACTTAAATAAAGCAATCGTAAGCTTTCCGATTCATCCTTTCCCGTTTATCCTACGGTCAAATTCGTTCTGATTCGTAAGTTGCTTTCTCCCTTTCCTCCTATCATTAACACCTATTGCCGAAATGATTCTGTTCCATCATTCTTTTTTTCCTTTTTAGCCCAAAGGGCGTTAGCCCAGAAGGGCCATTAATTTCGTTTTCGCATTTTGTAGCGTTTCTGTTTTCAGATTGTTGCCAACAAATATTAAAGCCCTGTCTTATATTTAAATAAATTAAAGAATGGAGAATGTAATGTATGTAAGTTTCTCGCATTGTGATAAAACAACGGTACCTAGAGCCATCCAATTTTGAATAACGTACATCTCCAACCCAATATGGGCATCTGGAAGCCCAGATTCGGAATTTGGAATGTATTATTTATTTTATATTTTGTAAAACTTTAAAGAAATTTTGATTAACAAACTCAACGATTTAAATGGCAACACCGTACGAAAAAAAATTTTTTATCTCCAACTCGAGAGACTGTGTATCGAAAATTCTAAAGATATGCTCTTTTCAAATTATTTTGCGATATTGCTGTTGAATTGAATTTTATGATGTAAGTGCGAAGAACATAATATTTAATAAATAAAGGTAACACACAAAACGTTAAAAAAAGGCCCCTTTGGGCGTAATATAAAATTTGAAAACTTTCAGATTATTATTTTTTTTTTCAAACTGTTGTTAAGACGGGCTGTACTGTGAGATAAAGGCCCATTTTCATCTAAGCAGTTAATTGTTATTCAACAGTTACGCCCAGTTATGGCACCAGCTATTCAACAATTACAAACGAATATGTATTGTATAATTCGCATTACGGTTAGTGAAGAAAAGAAGCTTCGAATGCATATTAGTTGGAAAAAGCAAGCGAAATAAGAGCAAAGGTTGCGCTCTCGATGTGAAATTAAGATGCAGTTATATTTCAAAATAAATAACATAATATATTTAGCATAACATAACTATAGTTAGTCGAGTTCTGGTGTTTTAAGAATTAGATAAATTTTGCTTTCATTCTGGCCGTTATTTCAGTCCATTCATCACCATTATTTATATATTTGCATATGTGTGAATTTATATGACGAGGAATGAATTAGATTATTTGGATTATAGCAAAGCACGCGGCTAACTGACTCAGTTAAAGGATGCCTTCGTGGGAAATCTTTTGAAGCATGCTTGGCTCTTATTTATGTTATACATGGTAAAAATGATTGCAACTCGTATGCAGCCTGCTCGTCCCCCGCGATTTGGACCCAGGCCAAATTCCCAGCATCCAGCGATCTGCTCGTCCTCTGATGGGCTGATATGATAGGCATTAAGTTTGAAACTGTGCGCTTCATAAAGGTCTATTACAAGCATATTACTATTTATAGGAGAAATAGAACCTATTACTATTTATTACAAGCATATTACTATTTGTAAGAGAAAGAGACCATATTACTATTTATAGGACAAAGAGAGGAAATAACCAAATTAAAAATCAAACTTCAAATCGAAATCAGAATTTTATGCTATAAAGTTTTCTTTGCGTCATAGAGGTACAGTTCTGACAGATCAGGACTACCATTATGTAGCGTTTATGTGTTATTTACAAGATACCCTATACAAAGCGTTCGGAGAAATCCCAATATTCGATATCTCTTGAACAGTTGATTGTAAATAAAAATCTTCCTTAAATAAAAAAAGGCAAATATCTGCATAATAAAATATATATATATATATATGTATATATAAATTAATCAAAAAAAATCTGAAATGTTTCAGATTTTAAATTACGTCTAAAGGGGCGTTTTTTTAATGTTTTGTGTGCTACCTTTATTTATTAAATATCATGCTCCTCGCACTTAAACCATAAAATTCAGTTAACAGCAATATTGCAAAATAATTTTAAAATGAGCATATCTTTAGAATTTCCGACACATAGTTCCACGCGCTGGAGATGAAAAGGTTTTTCTTTTTCTTTCCCGTAGAATGTTGTCATTGCTCGCTTTGAAATCGTTGAGTTTGTTCATCAAAAATTCGTTAACGTTTTATAAAATATGAAATAGATAATAAAACAAATTCCAGATACGAATATTCGGGTGGAAACGTACGTTATTCAAAATTGGATGGCTCTAGATACCGTTATTTTATCACATTTGGAGAAATATAAATACATTTATGCAGATTCTTCATTATTTAATTTCTTTAAATGTAATACAGAGCTGCAATATTTCGTGGCAACAGTTTGGAAAGTGATTCAGACTTTTAGTGTTTCCAACGCAAAATCTCAAAACGAAAACAAGAGTCCGTCAGGGACAAAGCCCCTTTGGACTAATAATATTTAACAAATTAATATATAAATTTGCAAATATAACGTTAATTTTGTTTGTTTCACTTCTAAATTAATATTTGTTCGGCGTATTATTTTCCTTAATATTTGACTAAGCAACTACATAAAAACGATAATCTATATTTTAGCTAAGCACCGACCGAAAAAACTATGTGTCGAACTATATTAAAAAATTGTCTTTAAGATAATTACAGAAGACAGAAAACCATCTGCCTCTTTAAGATAGTTACAGAAAACAGAAACCATCTGCTTATGCGTTCCCAGCTGTAGAGTTGGATTTTTATTCTATACGCCACAATAAAGCAATATGATAAGCTTGTCAAGAAAGATTCTCCTATCTCAGATCGTGACCCGCCAGCGCCCGAACATTGGTAGCGCGGGTCGAGGTTCGAATCCGGCGAACGGGCAGGCCGCATGGGCGTTTTCGTGGTTTTTCCCATGTCTAATGTGTTAATACGATACAGTTCCCATTAGAAAGTTCTCCACGAAGGCATCTCTTCCTTCCGTGTGATGCCTTAGGGCAGAATACATAAAAATATCTCAGATCGTGATAGATTTTTTAAAGCAATAAATAAGCTTAAAGCGTTTTAAACTATTTTTCCCCCATATGCAGCTTTTTGAAATGCTTTTCGAAAACAAATAAATAAATTTTACTTATTTTATTATGATTAGTTAGCTTTCTTTAAACAAAGAACTTCACGAAAAGTTCAGTTACCTTCAAAACAAGTAACATATTTACCAGATAACTGAACTACTGCCCGTACGTTTACTGTAAGATTCTTTTTTTTTTCTTTCTTCTTTACGCCATTTAAACTTTCGAAGAATTAAAAAAGACTCCACATTTTATAAACAAATTGAAAAGTGAATTAAACTGAGATAAATCATGATACCTGTGTAAAGACATTCCATCAAAATGACAATAACTATTAGACTATATGAAAACCGGCGGTAGATAACTGATTGTTTTGCTCCAATTTTTTACCGCTTGGGCTAAATGAGGAGTAAAAGTTATATGTAATTAGAATTCCATTCATTCCAAGAAACACTCACAGTAAAGCTGAACAAAAGGTTTGCAGTGTGACACGCAAATAGAATCAGGGTGGCAAACAACAGAAAAAGAGTTTTATCACTTTGAAGAAGCAATTTTATAGCAGTCAGTACATCCGAACATTAATAAATGAAAAACAGACAGGCTATTAAGTTAATTAGTGTTTGCAAAAGTTTTAAACTGGACTTTTACTTTCATTACTGCTTCTAAATAAACATTAGTGCATGAAAGAAGGATTTAAAGAGTATCATTTCAATAAGTTTTAATTATTTAGTTATTTTATTATTTTCAGTAAATATTAATTATTGAAATTTAGCAAACCCTTAATGGTTTATGACTGATATGAAGCTTAAAGCAGTAAATACAAGGTTTGGATTATGAAAATATTACTCTGCAATAGGTTCCTCCAGTAAATTCTGATGCAGTCAGTAATAAAACTATTTAAATATGGAAAATAATCTAACCATAATAATAAGTATTAAAAAACAGGATAAAATATGAAAAAAGCGGATTTTAAAAATTTTATTTTCGGGACCTTTTAGAAACCTGTTTTCCCAAATCGGCGTTTATTTGCGTAGCGATGTATTATTATTTGTACTCTACGTTTTATACTCTACATATGATGAAGAAGTGGAAAATGGTGATTATTCATCAGTCTTACTGGTATCTGACTTGGAACAATTAAAAAATAAATCAGTAGTATTAGTAACATTGCGATTAGGCAGAGGCTGTTCGCACAAGCATTGGTTGTTGGCAAAAGCAAAAAGTATCGATTTTTGAAAGGAGTAAAGAACTTTTTTCTGACGTACCATAACAACAAGAACTCACGGCTAACAAATATTGTTTTTACTGATTTTCTTTCGAAAAGGGATAGCGAATTGAAATAATAGCTTTACTGATTAGCAACTGTGCAGCACACACGTCTCTTTCTGAAAACACCGGTATCTTTTCCTGCAGATACAACTCATAACATTCAACTTTTAATTTTAGGTTATTGTAAAATGCTTTCAAATAACGTTAAAGAAAAGATGTTCAGTAAATGAGGAAGAGCAATAAATTTTGTGAAAATACAAGCAATTCCTAGAAGATAAGTAAATCGACATCTCCGATACAAGCTACATGCAGAGGCTGTTCACACGTTTTTTAGACAATTTTCATTGTAATTACACAAATATTTTACTTAAAATTTTTATGTTTTAAATGTTTTATTTGATAATCCTTCTTTTTCACAATCCTCATGCAACGTAATATGGGAAGAGCTATTTTATCCCATTACTTTCAAACAGCTTTAAAAAGTCTAAGGAGGTTGCAAGTCGACGTTCGGACAACACGCTTTTTAAAAGTCCGAAAGCGCAAAATACGTTGGTGAAAGATCAGCAGATTTACTAGGGATATGAGTGAATGGCTTGATACTCGTTTCTTGTTCCATTTTTTTTCCAGGAAAGTAACAATAGATTTTGACGTGTCGCTGCTTGCTTTGTCTCGATGCAGTTCTACTGATCGCACTGTGTGTAAAGAGAAGGTATTTCATATTTGAAAATTGGAAAAAAGTATGTCTTTGATAACATGTGGAGTCGATCTTAACAGTTTTCGTATCTGTCTTTATTTTTAGTTTGCTATTGTATGAAAAACCAGTAACAATCATAAATCCCTTAAAAAACTTCCTTTATGTTCCTTGAACCATGTTTTAAGATTTTTTTTCTCTTCTTTCCTGATAATAAATGGATCTCTTTTTATTGTAACAACATTTTTCCATTTTTGTCCGGAGAAATGTTTCTCATAAAGAATTCTGCTGTGCGTTCTGCGTTCGGCGTTATGTCGTGGAGAAAGACGATGCACATTATGTTTTTTCGCCTTTTCAAGATTCAAATCAGCATTAATCACTTTGCTTATAGCATTTAAATGATTTTGCAAATGCCCCCCCCTTTTTTTGAGAATTTTAATGATTTTGCAACTGTCCTTTAACTCGGGAGATTTTCTTTTAATATTAAAGATCTTACTTTTGCAACATTCCAAATATTCTGTTTTTTTCTTGGATAGGTATTTGTAACATTTTTCCACTTGAAGCTAAATTTTGACGTTTTTTACTTCCCTGTTACGAAGTCAATTTTGACCCCTATCGAATACAATTTAATTATATTTATAAGTGAGATCTGTCCATAAGGACAGAATAAAGGGCGTTTTCTTCCCAAACGAATTTTAAAACTGATTTAGAATGGATTCAGAAGAGAGTTTTTCGTGACGTCTGTAGGTACGTATGTTTGTATCTCGCATAACTCAAAAGTGAGTGGCCTCAGAATGTTGAAATTTTGTATATAAGACTGCTATAACATGTAGTTGTGCATTTCTCTTTTTGGTTGCAATCGGCCGCACCAAAAGTATACACACACACACACATATATATATACCCACTCTGTTACTCTGCTCGGTGAGCTCAGTTTTTTTTTAATTCTTATATGTTGGTAAATTGTGGCTTTTTCTGTAAAAACGACTGAATTATGTTGTTCTTGTCTTCCGGTTAAGGTTTTTATGCCTTTAGTTAATCTGCATGCAACAATTGTAGAATTATCAGCCATTTAAAAGTTGTTTAAGTGTGGCTAAGCCTATTTTTTTACCATAGCAGCCGTATTTGTTTACATTTGAATCTTAGAATAGTGAATTAAGTCAGTTTCTGCACCATCAGTATCTTTTTGCCGAGTGAGACTAAAAGCAAACTTTCAGTTTTGTGCACCGAAAGATCTGCCTTCTTGCCTGCTGCCCGAATTCCTTGTTTTTGCGTAGAAATTCTAATTTTAATTGTAACCAAGAGTCCCTCAGGGACAAAACCCCTTTGGATTAAAAAATCTTTTTAATTGTTGTAACTGCATTTGGTGTTTTATGTTTCTATTTTCAATGAAGATATTTTGAGGTTTTATGTATTTTTGCCTTGCTGCGAAGTGAGAACTGAATGAATTGACTGAGAAATCTCTCTCTCATGAAATTTGAGGAAATAAGTTTAAATGAAATGCAGCGAAAAAGCGTATAATTTAATATTCCGTAGAAGGAAGTCATATACTCTTCGCATCATATTTTTTTGGTTCCTGACAGAATTGCCTAATAGCTTTAGATAATGAAAAACCATGGCTTTCGCAACGTTTTTTTAATAGCTAGATACGAATAATTTTCTTCGGAAAGAACACGAGCATAGCCTTCCATCCATTGCTTCTTTAAAAAACGATATTTTACATGAAAACAGAACTGTCAAACAGCAGACGATAATATATACTTTCAATAATATAGTTGCTATTAAAAAAAATTCCAAGAAGAAGATATTTTTTGCAGCAAAGCAAAATCGTCTAAAAAGTGCGAACAGGCTCTGTATTTATAACCTGTAAGAAGCGGAAATGAAAAATTGGAAAGCTTACTTAGGAAATCAACTGCCTTCGATGGAACATTTTGTTTGCTGAAAATGACAGATTATTGCCTTCGATGGAACATTTTGCTTGCTGAAAATGACAGATTATGCCCCGCATTCATTTTCTTCCGTTATAAATTTGCGTTTACATTCAACTTATAAATTAATGTATTTCATTCCTCCTATATTTCAAATGTTTCAATTAAGATTTCTTCCTTAAGCAAAATCCCAGCTTGAACAACGTTCTTTATCTTTCAAGGGGGAAAAGTCTATTCGTCGTAACTCTGCGTATGTTACAAAAGGTAAGAATTATAAATCAATTAATCAAGTGATATATAATGAGGGCTGAAATTGTGCTGAATATTATGGTTGTGACTCGGCATTAATCAGGAATGATTAAGTTATCCTATCAGTAACTGTAATATATACTCATGCTGAAAAAAATAATAAATAGATTTAAATGTTTTAACACACTGGCAAGCTAATAAGGAAAGCTTTTGGATCTCAAATGTTAATCAATCTACTTAATTGCGTTTTACTCTTCTGGAAGTGAAAGAGACTGTTCTTTTGGGCACGCTTTTTTTAAAGTCTTATTAAGATGTGGTATAATTATTTTTATCGGCATAATGAGTTGTCATCAGTTGGTATATTTTTAGTTCTCTATTGTGCCTGCTGATTTTTTGAAATTTAGACTTATTTTAAGATTTAACTTTTTATCCGATGGAAATGAAATCATTCTTTTCTCAATGGCGAACCTAAATGATGCCAAACAACGAAACAATTTCTAATTAAATATCAAAATTATTGTTGCTTAAAATAATAGTGAGGATCGCAAAACATTGCACAAACAAGAATAAAAATTAAATTGCAATAGGAAAATTTCCGATTACAATTTTAAACCTCGCAAAACTACAAAATTTACCATTCAAATTAAAAAAAATATTTAAATTTAAAAATATAAAAATTATAAACATTTGAGAAATTATAATCTAATTTTTGTTATGTTGATTCCAGTTGGCATTACTTTTTATTTAGCCATATCGCCAAATTCGCTTGCTGAAAACAATAAACATCTTAGAAAAAGTTTCATTTAAGACATTTAATAACTTTGGCAATATAATTTTTGGGTGAACAATAATGATTAAACTGAATTTTATGAGAATTAGTCAAAACCATGCAAAAAACATAACATGAATTGTAGAAAATATAGTTCTAGTGAACTTACAAATATACTGGCATCGCTTGTAAATATTAGTGGGGCATTCTTGAAAATCATTACGCTTTAGGCATCTTCCAAATTGTTAAAAGAATATTTCGCGGGCTAGTTTTGAATCTTCAGCGAACACACAACACTAACCAATCCCACATCCAAGCAAAGAGTAAGGGACTGGAGAAAGCGGAGAAGAAAATGTAATTTTTTAGGAAATTAATATAAATAAATTTAAGATATTTAAGTATGTAAATAAACCAAAATTCCTAGAAAATTTTAAAAAAGAAACTACATACCTAGATGACTCCTTCCACTCTTCTGTTAGCCTATTACTCATACCACACTTCTTAAATGATTTAACTACTTTCTCTATTTTCACAGCATCCCATGAAGGTTTGACCCATTCACAAACTTGCAAAAGGCTAACTTCGAATAAACTGAGTATCGACGTATAAGACGCATCCTGTATTTTCAGACCTATTTTCAAAGGAAAAAAAGTACGTCTTATGCGCCGGCAAATACGGTATTTATTTGGCTTAATTTTATGATTTATTAATGCTATGATATTAGCAAAATTATGAATTAATAATAAAAAGAAGTAGTGAGTAAAAAGTTAAAAAAAGTAAAACTGTACTTAATTTTCTGAAATATATGCAAATAATATTAAAAAAACTGAAAGCATAGACAAACGAAAAGAACGCTTACAGAAATATTATATTATAAATTTCATATAGTAATTTCGAAAGTACTCATCATAAATATTGCGATGTCCTAATCATGTATAGTAAAAAGCGTATTAATCATATATAGTAAATATTTATCCATTTAAGTATATTTTCTTAGTTTTTCTCTCTTGTTAATCACTTTTTTTTCTAAAATAGTAAAAACTTCAGAAAATAAATCAACCGGATTATTAATATTAACCATTTCTTGTACTTTTATTCTAACTCATTATGTTACAGTTTACTGTCAGCATCTTCATGAATTTATAAAAGTATTCCTAAATTTAATGCTTTATGTTTCACAGATATTTTAAACTATTGATCGCCTAAGACTAATGAAATTTCTAAACATACATGCTTAAATTGTCAACTTTTAAATCAATAACTAAGGATAGCAGTTACCTCTAACACAGGAATAAGTACATAACTTTTTGCTCCACTTGATAGATTTCTGTGCATTCCAAACTGCACAGATAAGAAGTATAAAATTAACATAAAGTATAAGAATAAAATTTGTTTAAATAAAGTCTAAAAATTTTCCATTACACAAAGTTTCCATTACGCAAAGCTAATAATTCATTTGCACATACAGTTAGTTTGCAATTTACTGGGGACGATGTCCATGGTTAACTCGAATTCCTAATTAACTCGAGGGCAGTTAAAAAAAGTACATTGGAAAAAGAAATTACCTATATTATAATTAACAGGTAAATACTAGCAATTCATATGTATTTTCAAATAGTTTAAACATGGAAAGTAATATTCTTTTGGTTGTGTAAATTAAATTGCATTCAAAACGAAAAGAATATTGTGTTGAACATCGGAAAAATAAATGTCATTATATTTTATTTATTGATTTGTTTTTACGATTAAGCAGTTTACTTTTAATAGATGATTTAATAATATTTACAGATTTCAGACTATGTACAACTAAATTATATACTATTCTGGGTAAAATTAAACTCTTAAATGAAGTACAAATTAATGTAAAACAATGTACATAATCTGCTGTTACGATATTATCTCATTCACATTTCTCTTTCGCACTTTCTGTAGACAGTTTGGTTTTATATGGTTAATTTGCTATACTGATTTTTCCAACCTATGCAATTAATATTTTTGTCAAGATAGGATCCAAATAATCTTTACTCGGCTAATCAGGAATTTGCTGTACATTTCTTAATTTATTCAGCACTTGAAATATATTAGGTTGATATCAAAAGTAGACTTTTCGGTGGTACTTTTTCGGTGGTTTCAAATAAATGTATTTAAAGTTATCATTCAGGTTAGAAAGCGATCTTCATCCAGAATCATAATCATAATTATCAATACCGATATTATTTTTTATGTTATTAGAAATATTCATCTGAGAAATGATATGAAAAAAGGGTTCTGTGCTTATCCATCAGTATGTCTGTTATAAATTTAATTTTTCAAATTCATTGAATCTATGGCTTCAAACATTATCGCCTTAAGCCTTGGCTTCAAACTTTATCGCCCTAAGCCTTTAAATAGACTCACTTCCAAAAGTAAAGCACGAAACTGTAAAATGCAAAAAAATCAACACGTACTGCTTTGATTGACACAAAATTCGGCAGGAAAGTAGCATATATATTTATGCATAAAACAAAATCAATAACTTTTGTTAAATTCAAAATCAGTAATTATATACAGAAATGAAAACAATATTAAATTTTTGTAAGTTATCAGATAATGACATACTGGAGACTTAAACAGAATTATGTAGAAATTGAAAATAAACAGCATAAAATGAAAAAAAGGACATTAATAGGGTATGTGACCCCTCCCCCTCATCTGTATACAAAGTTTACACCTTGTGACCTTGCTTTCAATTAGGTTGTCAGCCACCGCAGAATTAAGCAATCGCCATTCTTCTTGTAAAGCAGTTTCCAGCTCAATAAGAGTGGCTGGAGGTGGGAAACGTGAAGATACAGCACGGTCGAGAGCATCCCAAAGATTTTCAATGGATTAAGGTAGGGCGAATATGCTGGCTACGCCATACGCGCAATCCCTTCATTCTCCAATCGACGATGTCAGCTCTATGGGGACGTGCATTATCGTCCATTAAAACAAAAGTAGAGCCAACTGCTGCAGCGTACAATCTCACAATGGGTTCTAGCGCTACATCTCGATACCGGACAGTCGTCAAAGAACCCCGTTTAAAGATGTGCAGGTCGATGCAATATCCTAATGAAATTCCTGCCCACACCATAAGGCTTCCTCCTCGGAATGCGTGATGTTCGGTGATGTTTGGGGACTGATTGCGTGTTTGTTGTTCACGCCATATCCTTATACGCTTGTCATCTGGCTCCAGAGCAAATCTTGACTCATCAGTAAACATGGCATTGCTCCAGTCAGGCACATTCCAATTGACATGTTCCCGGCACCACTGTAATCGTGCCCCTCTTGATTGGACGGATAGAGGAACACAAACTCGAGGTACTCGGGCGTACAGTCCACTCATATGTAATCTTCGACGTACAGTAGCTGCAGATATCGCCTTACCAGTAGACGCTGTAACCATAGATGTCACACGTGTGGAGGTCGCTCTGCGATTCCGCTTGACTACAATAGCAATATATCGATCTTGCGCAGGGGTTGTAACCTTCGGGCGACCGGCTACGGGCCTTCGGACAACTGTCTGTGTGGTTTGGAATTGTTTCTATAAACGTAAAATTACAGAATGATGAACGCCGAAGAACAGAGCAACATCTGTTATCGACTGTCTTGCTTCAATGCGCTCCACAGCATGTCAGCGCTCAGAATCTTCCATTCGTCTTCTGGAAGTCCCAGAAACACGTATGTCTTGAAAACCAATTGTACGAAAGTTTTAAACACTTTCTATCAGCACTTACAATCAACTTCTGTAACCCTTCATAAAGCTGGCTTCTTATAAGACTACCTTTTTTGCATATTTCTTGACATGAAAGCGCGATTGACTGTTACCTAACATATTTGCATACTTCCATTTACCTCTGCAGCGAATTGCATCTTCTTCAATTCTGTTTGACTTCCAGAAATTAGCATTTTCCTCTCCGTGCTTAACTTTTAGAAGTGAGTGTATGTAGGCTATGCGCGGATCTGCCTGTAATTATACCACATTACAAACATGTTTTAGTAGTTACAACAATTCTGCAAATACTTCTAAAATTATTACTTTTACATATTATGAATTAAATATATTTTAATTAGATTAATCAGACGGATTATTAAAAATAAATTATTAAGAATAACGTTTACCACTTTTAAATACAGTCTATTAAGCATATTTCAAATGGGTAATAAATGCACGGTAACCTAATATAACATAACGTCGCATAGCATAGCAGTTTAAAATTTTTGAAAATGTCTTTGAGATGTTTGTAAAGACAAAAATTTGAAATTCGGCGATTTATTTGATACTTGTGAAATCTATCAAAATGTGTTAAAACTCACTAAGATAATCGTGGAAAATCATGCCGCGATAGGCAGTAGCCTACTAATAAGACTTCTTATTAAATTTTAACAATAATACTATTCTTAAAGAAATTTTATTGGCATTATTTCTTTTGTTTTATTATTTCATTTGTTATTTCATTTGTTAGTTTCTGCTGGTTTCAGTTTGGGCTTCAGCATTTTCAGCTTCCTACCTTTAAAGCAACCCATATAAATTAAACATGTTACTGTATCAAAACCACAATATTCTTTTATTTAGTTAATTAAAAGTGAATTAAACATTTGTAATCAGTTATAAATGCAACTGATATTAGGTATCAGATGTACATGCCTTTCCTAAGACGTCGATGGTGTCATCGTTTTGTAATTCTTGAGCAATGTTTTATTTTAACAAAAAATGCAAAAGAATTCAATTTTTCTTCCCTTAAATAATGATCTATAACAACTTTTATTCAATTTAAACTCAGAAAATTCCTTTTAGCTGCTTACTGACACCAAAATTTTCGCAGGACGACCCATACATTAAGATACATGCATCTCATTTTGGTACCTTTGACACTTTCGGCAATAAAATTCTGTAAACGTTATGGTTTCTATTCAGGAGTAATATTTTATTGATAGCTACTTTTCACATTATCTTATTAATAGCTGCTTTTCGCATTATTTTATTAATAGCTGCTTTTCAGATTCGTTTAGATTAACGCAAGTTGTATCTTTTTATGAGTTCTTCGCTAATCAATACTTATTCAGTTTCTCAAGGCATAAAGAAATCACCAACGTGCGCTCACTGCGTTCAGCTACTCGAAAAGGTGCTGCATCGAATAGAATGCTTAATAGTGAAGAAATCTTTTTGAAATTTCTGATTTTGTGTATCTGTTGAAACTTCTTCGGAAAATTCATAATTAAATATTCCTTTCTGTCTTCGAGTTCTGGTGGTTTTGAATATAGGTTCAACATCTAATGTTTCTGCCAAATTTCAAGCTTCAGCTATAAATGTTTTTGAGATCATTATGTCTGAAATGAGACAACGTTTCCATATCTTTTTAACAAATCGAACTGACATGAGGTTGTTGAAAAATTATCTCTATGGCTTTCACTATAGGAATATTTTATCCCTGTCACTTCATCAGGACATCTCAGTTCTAGACAGGGTAACTTGGATGACGGCCTCCGAAATTCGACGCCTTGGGCGTTTGCATGTGTCTGAAGACTGAAGACGGACTTCAGTGCTTTCGGAGTAGACCAATTAAGCAGTATTTTACATCCAGATTGTCAGGAATCAGATAATTTCCGAACAAAATTTATGGGGACAATTAAACGAGACACATTTAGTACCTAATCAAAAGTTACATAAAAAGTGGATAATTTAGTTGCTGGAAATCCAGAGAATTAAAATGAAGGCTTAGTAAGTCATTTGTTATCTGGCTAATTTTTTATTAAATTTTATCTGATTCTTAATTAAGAATGATTGTGGACCTACTTATCAATTCGTGACCTACTAATGATGTCTGTGAAATAAAGGGGCTGAAGCTCTTAGAATATGTAATTCAGAGTACTGCACAATAATTAGAAAATGTTCTTAGAATTTTTAACAGTGGTTTTTAGTTAACTATTAAATGGTGAAGGTAGAGTTATTTAATTTAATGACTAAGCGTATTAAAATAACTATTTGTCTTATTAATATTACTAGGAATCGTGGTGATAGAAGAATAAGAAAAAATCTTGGTGACATACTGACCACATAACTGCTTGCATGACATATCTGGTAGCTATTATCAATATTTCGATTCTCTCCAAAAGTCCTGAAAGTCCTGCTGCTTGAAAGCCACAGGCAACCAAATTTATCCGTTGTCTTCTTTATACCGAAAAAGAAAATTTTGTCTAATTGCTTTAAACAACTAATGTATAACTACGTATGTATTCCTCTGAATAATTTAGAAATTAATTTATACGTTATAACGCACAACAATACTTCTCATCTTGAGTCCTAGAGTTCTACGAAATAATGTCATAAGTCCGTGAGAAATGATGATAAATAGACTAATCATATATAAATGAAAAATGTGGATAATGGTAGGAAACGTTTATATAAATGTTCCCTCAGACATCAATATGATTTCAGGGATTCCGTAAAGATAAATCTTTAAGAAGCGCTAAGATAATTTTAATATTAAACTTATCTAAGCTGCATTAAACATAAAGAACAACCGAAATATTAGCCAGCGAAATTTTCTCTTTTTACTTCCTTGTACGAAGTAAAAAGGAAGTATTGTAATCGTGAAAAATTTCGGGTATCATAGTTCAACGAATATATCCATTTTGACCGTATCGACTGCAATTTAACGATGTTTTTGCGTGACATCTATACAAAAGGAAAAAATAAAGAACTCTCTTCCCCCCCCAACAAATTATAAAACTGATTTAAAATGGATTCTGAAGACATTTCTTCGCGGCTTCTGTGCGTACATATGTATCTCGCATAACTCAAAAACGAGTAGCGTCAGAACGTTGAAATTTTGTACATAGGACTACTATAACATGTAGATGTGCACCTCATATTTTGGTTGTATCAGCAGGACCCAACGTAAATATATATGTATATATACACAGTCCAGTCACATTAATGTGACCACCACGCACAGTGCAGTTAACGGTCCAAGCTGGAGGCGGGAGCATTATGGTCTGGGGAATGTTTTCCTGGCATTCTCTAGGTTCACTGATCATTGTGGAAGGCACAATGGATCAATACAAGTACGCATCTGTCCTTGCGGACCATGTTCACCCCTACATGCGCATTGTTTTTCCTCAGGATGATGGCATCTTCCAGCAGGACAATGCGAGGTGCCATACAGCTGCCAGTGTACGTGCGTGGTTCGAAGAGCACCAGGATGAGTTTACCGTCCTCCCCTGGCCAGCAAACTCACCTGACTTAAACCCAATCGAGCATCTGTGGGACCATCTCGATCGAGTTGTTCGCGCCATGGATCCTCAACCGCGTAATCTAGCGCAGCTGGCCACGGCATTAGAGTCGGCATGGCTCAACATCCCAGAGAACACCTTCAGGGACCTATGTGACTCTCTTCCTGCACGTCTCGCAGCAGTCCGCTCTGCGAAAGGTGGTTATTCTGGCTTTTGACAGATGGTCACATTAATGTGACTGGACTGTGTATATCCACTCTGTTACTCGGCTCAATGAACTCAATTTCTTTATTGTTATATTTTTTTAAATTGTGGATTTTTCGCTTTAAAAATGATTGAATTGTGCTGTTCTTATCTTCTGGTTAAGGTTTTTATGCCTTTAGTTAATCTGCATGTTATAGTTCTAGAATTATAAACAATTTAAAAGTTGTTTAAGTGCGGCTAAACTTAATTTTTTTCGCTATAGCAGACATATTTGCTTACATTTGAAACTTAGCAGAATAGTGGATTTGTTGCCAAGTTAGAGAAACTAAGCTTCCCAACAACAAAAGTAACGTCTTTATTGCGAATTAAATCATACTTAATCTATTCTAGAATTATCATTTAAGTTATTCCTATATATTGTCTCAACATAGCGTCCACAACAAATTAAGCCAATTTCTACGCCTTCAGTGTCTTTTTGCCGAGTGAGACCAAAAGTAAACTTTCAGTTTTGTCATCGAAAAATCTGCGGATTGCTTGTTTTTCCTTAGAAACTGTAATTTTAGTTGGAAAAAAAGTTAATTGTTTTAACTGTATTTGCTATTTTATGTTTTTCTATATCTTTCAATTTTTAATATAGATATTTTGATTTTTCATGTATTTTTGCCTTGTCGAGAAGTGAGAACTGAATTAGTTGAATGAGAAATATATCTCTAATGAAATTCGAAGATGTGAATTTAAATGAAAAGCAGGAATAAATGAGGATAATTTAATATTCCGTACAAGGAAGTCATGTGGTGTGCACATCAAATTTTTTCATGTCGCCACCTTTTTCAATGCAGTGGTGCCTTTGTATCAGTATTGGTATCTTCCAAGTAACGCTTCATGAATAGGTAAGAGAAATTGCAGGCGCAGAAAATTTAATTAATAAACTACATATAATAAGATACTACTACGCTAACATAAAATCAGGCTTTCTATATGATGCATTGTACAATTAGTAGAATATTCTTTCTTTCATTTTCTATCTGACATCTGTTAAGTAAATGGCGCAATTACTGGCGTTTCTAAATCCTTTGCAGGCAACACTGTTACTTAAAGTACTGTGATTGCATTGTATAATATCACGTACGGCTTCAAGGAATAGTAGAAAGAAAAAGTCATAGACTGTGATAAATCATAAGGTACTAAAACTGCAAGTATTCATGACTGCATGTATTCACTCCATACCGGGAACAAGATTATATATCCTTCACACATATTCAATTCAATTCTGTTAGTATTTTATTCATTATTTTATGTTTCTTTCTTCTTTGAAGCATCTATAATTAAGTATTTTAAAATCTTCTGCACGTGCTGCCTTTATGCGTACAGTATATATTGTACATAACGAAAAATGAAAATAAGCAATTAAAATCCATCATTGTAACATTCCCTTTTTTAAAAGAAATTATTGCATTTCTTTTTGAAATTTATGGGTTTATGGATCTTAAATTCCATAATAAAAGAATGTTCGAAAAATAATACTTGCAAACAGCATAATTACAGATCTGAAAGCTGTTCATATTGTGAACTTTCTTTCAAGAATGTACATATAATTTTATAATAGAATATTAAGGACACTCCAACGAAGTAATACATTTTATCCAGAGACGTTACAAATTCAGAAAATAATAAAAGTTTACATAGTTCATTATACTTATTTATCGTTCTGCCGCGTATGAATATCAAAACAAATCTAATTTCCAACAAATGTATGTTGTACGTCTAACAACAACTGATTCTTTGACAAAGCTCTGCATTAGCATATGGATGAGTTTTTCCAAAGATGTTTTTCTACATTCATTTCCTCTGCATAAACATTGAAGTGTCGGATTATTGTCTTTATGGCCAGCTGAAACTCTGCGCTGAAAAAGAAAACTGAAGTCAACAAACTTTAATAAATTGTTCTTCACAAAGCCTGACTTTCATGTTTTGTTTTTGAATGCTTTCTATGTTTTAAATTGTTTAATGTTCAGATAAAAGTGCGTATGTTTGCTGCCTACTTTGATTTAATATTTAAAAACATCTAAGCACCTAGAAGAAATATCAGTCAGAACACTATAGTTTTAGGGATTCAGTACGGATTTGTTAATCAAAACAGAAAAGGTGTTACACTAGCTTCTTGGAAATTTTCTTATGTCACATTTTCAGCTTTTTTATCTTTAAAACATATTTAGAGATTAAACTCATAGATTAACAAAATAATATCTTAATTATCATTAGCTTATTATTCTTATTATTATTAATCAATTAATGTTTCTTAATTTGATTAGTTTGTCGATGCTTTATTATGAAGAATTTCTTCTCAGTACTGTTGCTCTAAAAATAGCTTTCGCAAGTCACCCGTAACTCTTACTGGCACGTAAAATTACTGTGTGTATTAATTTTATGCACGTAGCATTAAATTTTAATTCATAGATAACGCTGAGCTTTTTTTAATTTTAAGAGATAGCCCTTTTTAGCTTTTTGGGATTTTATGATTTCCATATATTTCTTTTCCAAAGCATAGGGTCCACTAGCGGCCGAGCGGTAGAGTCGCTAAACACTGGCAGTTCGGTGCAAGTTTCGAATCCCGTGAATGGGCTGGTTGCGTGGGTGTGTTCGTGGTTTTCCACATGCGTAACATGTATGCGAGCCAGTTTCCCTTAAAAAGGCCTCCACGAAGGCATCCATCCCCTTAGGTAGATAAGCTTCGAGGCTTTGCCATAATCACATACACCACTACCAAAGCTTAATATATAACTTTGATAAACTTAGTTATATAACAGCAAAAACAAGTCACATTTCAGAAAATTATTTAAATACAGTTAAAGTAATGATATTAGTTTGCCTGTTCGAAATAATAACTTGTGAATAATATTAAGAAACGTACAACATGAGCGAATTCTTCAGTCAGCTTTCTTTTTCTGAGTTTTTGATTCAGAAAGCTATCGAAAGTAACATTTTAAAATGTGATTTTCAGGCTCAGTTTCCTTCCTTTAGTTCGCGATTAAATTCAGTAGAAGCCCTTTGGAATTGCATTTTAAAAATTTTGAGTTTTTGAGATTAGGACTTTAAATGAAAAAATATAGCGTATTTTATTAAAAAACTTGACTCGAAATATTGGCAGAAAATTCTGTTTCTGATGTAACACGTGTTAGCAGTTAGTAAAACTGATACTAATTACTCATTAGATGCCCTTTTGGGGCAAAATATGCAGGAAACTTTGAGTATTTGAGAAGGTAACTCATGTCAAAATGTAATGCCTGCATACGATCTAACTCATCAAGAAATTATTACGTAGATTAGAACCCATTAATCTGATAACAAAGAATATTGTTCTGGATTTTATTTCCGGTTTATGATCGGAAACATGTTCCGCTATCTTTAATTAATCCATTTTCTGCTTGTTTTAATAATTTATTTCATTTCTTGTGATACATTTATTTGAATTTTAATTTATTATTAATATATTTGATATTAATTTATTTTATTTTATTTCATTTATCTGCTCATATTTTATTTAATTTTAATTATTTTATAATGTATCGTTTTATTTATTTGTTCTTTATTCATCTTTTTCGATGACGTCCTGTAAAGCTTTGGCCCTTCTGATTTAAGAAAATAAACTCGGATCCAATTGTGTATATCGTTTCAACTATGGGCGCTTATTTTGGTAACTATATACGATAGAAGGTTAAAGCGAATGACTGTCGTTATTTCTTTTTTGCAACACAAATATATGCAAGGTGGTTTCATAGCCCTTGAACTTTTCAAATAGCTCTTCAATGGTTGGTTGTAAAGCCCCTGGCTCTCTTTTAAAAATTGATTAAGTAAGGTAAATTAGGTTAACTAATTAAGGTAAAGCACACAAGGGCTATCCGCTTAAGAGAAGGAATGCCTTCATGGATGACTAAGGGAAACTGGCTCCTATCAAGTTACCACATGGAGAAAACTCCCTTGCAGACAGCTTCTTTGCCGGGATTAGGTTAGGTTAAGCTATCTGAATTTGGCAAAGCCATGAACGAATGCGTCTACGAAGGCATATCATCTGCTTCAGAGAATTTATTAATAATTTTTAAGAATCGTAGAGGATTTCGGTTTGTCTGTACGTTACACATGGGGAAAAACACGAAAACCAACCATGTAACTACCCCGTTCGCCTGGTTTTGAACACAAAGCAGCTGAAACTACCAGTATTCAGCGATTTTAACCAAACGGTTACTAGTGGAGGCCTAACCAGGATTATAACTCGGTCGAATTACCAGCATTCAGCAGTTTTATCCACTCGGTCACTGGTAGGCCAGTCGAGGAAGTTAATCTTTCAGACTATGATAATTATGGTCAGCGACACCTTTTAATAAACATATATGAAATTAACTTTTTTATCAACAGTCATTTACGATGAAATTTCTAATGAATAAATAAATAAATGAATAAACAACTCGTGATATACAAAATTGGATTTGGAAAAAAAAATGAGAATTATACACATAAACTGCTTAATTGATTCGAGCTTAGAAAGAGCTCTTTTCAAGAGAATAGAATCCATACGTAAAACGGTAGAGGACTTTGCACGAAAACATTGAAAGGTATCTATGCAGTACCTGTATCATTCTTCATTTTTTCAAGGAATGCAGAGGTGCTTTTCTAAGTATGACTTGTTGCTTTCTCTTGATGAAGTTTCTACCTTTGAAAGTCACTGGGATCAGGAAATGGAATATGGAATTCTTACATAAGAAGTGGAATTCTTATGTAAATAGCGGAAGTAAAACTTTCTCTTGGCAGTTTATTGGCTTGATTTTAACATTTTTTTTCCGCGCTACTTATTTTAAATTTTCCATTGTAAGAGAAACATAAACCCCTTACTGAAATCTTCTTTGAATTGACGAAACTAAGTTTCTACATTTTTTTCTCTTCGTTTTCTATGATAAATAGACTTTTTTTTGTTGCAGTCATTTAGGTTGTAGAGACATTAGGTATTTTCCAAGCAAAACTATTGAAAAATAAGCAATGCCTTCGCCGGGACTCGAATCACGGACCTCTGGAATACGCGCCCAGTGTGCTGACCACTACACCATGAAAGCATGTGACGAAGGCGGAAGAAATATATATAGGGCGACTGGGGAATAGGGGCCTCAATCGCCAAATCTTGGTGGTTGAGAATCATCATCCACCACCTTTTTTAGTTCGGCAGCCAGTTGTAGAGACATTAGGTATTTTTGAAGCAGAAATATTGAAAAATGAGCAATGTCTTCACCGGGACTCGAAACACAGACCTCTGGAATAAGCGCCCAGCGTGCTGACCACTTCACCACGAAGGCATGCGAGGAAGGTAGGAGAAATACCGTATAAGGTAAACCCATACTTCATCAAGGTTTACAATCTATTTCTGTTTATATCCTGCTAAGTAGTTTTCATACATAATGCTACAAATAATTCTGCATTGAGCCACATGCCAGGGCAAAGGTACTGAACATAATGTTTTTTAGCTTTTGTAATTGTAAATCTTGGTTTTGCAGATATATTTAAAGACTTTGCAAATGGTTCCTGTGTCGGCGAATTTACTCATGTTGTCAACGTTTTAACTTTAGAAGCATTAGAAACACTACGTAGTTTTTTGTGATATTCATTTGAAGTATTCCTTCCAGGGAGATCATGACTGACGGTTTTTCCGTTTCAGATTAATAATTGTGCTTATTTTTTACTTCGAAATTTTAATACCATGCATTTTACAACGTTCTTTAATTATGGAATAGGAAAATTTCTTTTCGAAAAACGCAAAAACATAATACCCTTTAATCTGCGGTTTGCTTGTATGCAACATATTGAAACGAAGAATGAATTTAAAAGTAGAAAACGGTACTTTTCATTTCAAATAATAAGCTTTTGTAAGAAATTTTCATTCCAAAACATTTTTTTTAAAAAAAATCTTTATTTAAAGCGTTTCAAAAATGTGTAAAACCCTTTGTACGTCTGACTGTTGCAAAATGCTATTTAGAAGTACATATAAAATTACTTTTTAATGTTTCAGTTCGTTGCGCTGATAAGCTGTGCTCTTTTATAAAATCTTTAAACTCTCTCCGATTGGCAACAACATCTGATTTTTTACTGCGGAAAATATTTGTTCATAAAAATAATTACACTCTTCGGTTATGCTAATAAATTAACAAGTATAAAACAAAGAAATTTGTTACAACAAAAAAGACGTATCGAAGTACTGAATATTTAATAAACTGTAATAGAATCGCGATTAACTGGAGTAATACAAGGCCCATGCATGATTAACTTAAAATCACGGCTAATTCGACAAAAATGCAGGAAAGAGAAATAATTGATATTAATATTTACAAAAGTGACTGTTAACAAGTTATGTACTCTTTTAACACATCTAATTTGGTGAATGAACTCATTTATGTATGTAATTAAAATTATCAGTTAATACAAGAAATGGGAAAAATGGAAAAAACTATGGTTTTTAATATTACTCTGGTATTTCGTAGGAGTTAATAGATAACAGAAAATTAACAGCCGTACACTTTTAAGATTCAGCTGTTTATTTTGTACGATGGCTTTAGAAGGTTTATATATTCCAAATTAAATGCAGTTTGATTACATAGTATTGGGGATAAACGTAATAGTATTGGAGTACGTAGTATTGGGGATAAAGATACTTATTGCATAGTATTGAGGAACGAAAGTTTCTAAATACTTTGACATCATTTGCTTTTTCCCGCATTTTCCTCTTTGCATTTTATTTCCCGTAGAAATTTTGCTGTATCGTTATGGTTTATGACAGTAATTTTTCTATCGTTCTGTACTTAAACAAATTAACATTTTTTAGATGGGGCTTGGTTAATCCACAGCCCAGTTAGTTAATCGGGAGTCTGTAATAATACATATCAGAGATCGAAGTAAAGCGAGTAGTTCCGCCTCTGAGAAAAGTTCTGTTTAACATGCAAAACTATAATTCCAGAAATTCACATTACGCCAATCCCTGTTGCTTATTATTAGCTTCTTTAACAGTTCCTCTGCATATACTAGTTTGTTTCCTTTTGGATCAGTTGACATGAGCTATTTCATTTTTACTTCAGCTTTACGTTTAATTCGCTACTTTGAGCCATTCCCGAAGATGAAAAGGAAAGTTCTATTTAACTTCTGAAACCATATTCCATCAACTCTACTCACATTCTATCTATTCCTGTTACTTATTGTTAGTTACTTACAACAGACTCAAATTATAAAGTATTTGGATTACAAACGGAATGTATAACACTGATTTTATCGTCTTCAATTATAACATAAAATATTTGCAAATGGGAATCTGGTAACACAATAAACTACTACAAAATTTTTGCAAGTGGGAATCTGGTAACACAATAAACT
>KK113646.1:251700-278262 GCA_000611955.2 Stegodyphus mimosarum | reverse complement strand
AAAAAAAAAAAAAAAAAAAAAAAAAAGCCTATTAAAATTAACAAATAATTTTATAAACTTTAATGTTCAAAGTTTATTTGAAATGAAGCATAATTAATTAAAGTGAATTGATTGACAAAAGTAATTTAAATTGACAAAAGTGCATTTAAAAATAAAATTTAAACTTTTTGTAAAATATGTTTTGCTTTTATTATTTTAAAACGTAAATGTTCCTTTCTTATTTTAAAAACGAAACATTTCATGGTGACTGCTTTTAAAAATGATTACTGTTTCTCAGAATTTAAGTATAAATATGGTTATTGATTGTCACTTTTTCAAAGCGAAAACCTCTACAGAAATTAAAATTCGCCTGAAATCATGGGTGATCGTTTTAGGAAGGATCGCTATATTTCACTGTATTTAATTTTAAAAGCAATTAAATTAATATTTTTAAATTTAAAATCCCAAATTTACTTTTAATATTAATGAAAAATAACATGAATATCATATTTTTCATTCTGAACTGTCATCGATTCTAAGACCTACCTGTTAAATTCTATACCACCAAACAAAAAAGTGTTAGATTTTAGTCAAATAACGAACATAAAGTAAAATGTCTGTTTAATAATAAATAAAATCGTAAATGTGGGCTTTTAGAATTTTTTTAGTCCAAAGGAGCGTTAGCTCAGAAGGGTTATTAGTCTCGAAACGGGATTTTGCGTTGAATCACTGTAAAAGGTTAAATCACTTTTCAAATTGTTGCCACCAAATATTATCGCCCTGTGTTATTTAAAAGAAATTAAATAAAAGAGAATGTGGGTCAATGTAGTGATGTTTCTCGCATTGTGAAAAAGCAGTGTACCCACAGCCATCAACTTTTGAATAACATAGTGTTCCACCCAAACATGGGCAGCTGGCAGCCCGAATTTTGAATTTCGAATTTGTTTCATATTTTGTAAAACTTTAACGAATTTCTGATTAACAAACTCAACGATTTCAAAGCTAGCAATTGCAACACTGTACCAAAAAAAAATTATCTGCAGCACTAGAGGCTGTATATCGGAAATTTTAAAGATATGCTGTTATAAATTATTTTTGTGATATTGCTGAATTAAATGGTTTAAGTGCGAAGAACGTGATATTTAATAAGCAAAGGTAACACACACAAAACATTAAAAAAAGGCCCTTTGAGCGTAGTATAAATCCGAAAGATTTCAGATTTTTTGGAGGGAAGAGGTAGGCGACTTAGATTTATTAGCTGCTATAATGAAGCTGTTTAAATTAATAATTTGTAAAAATTGTAAATTTAAATACTTAGAGATTGAGAAAAATCTGCCTGTTTAAGACGTACTCCGTTCTCAGCGACGTTTCTATGGCAAGAGTGGTGCGTCGTAAAGTTGTTAAGTATGCGATAAATAAAATATTCAATGCAAGAGTAAAATATTTTTAAATTAAATTATTTTGTTATCAAAACGATGCTCATATTCCTTTTCATATTTACCCTGAAATAAACAGAGCAATCCTGTCACGGAACTGCTTTCTCTTCAATATGAAATGCTCAATTCAATATTAATACTCTTGTTAAATCGTTTTACTTATTTTTTTGTCTTGAACGTAGCTTGTTAGTTACCACTTATTTGTCTCCGCCATTTTTTTTTCTTCCCCTGGATTGAGATCTACCAGGTTCATTCAGATTTTCATTCACCTCTCATCTGTAATCTTTACTGCCATCGTCCGTAACATTGGCGCCTTCTTTGAAGAAGATCATCAGCCGTTTCATCCATTGTCTGTAGAAGTACTTGTCAAGGTAAGCACTTAACTAATTCGGGATAAGAATAGCAATAAATATACTACCGGAGTGTCTAAAATGCATTTTAAATCATTCACATCCCTCCATGCATAACTGTCTGTTACGGGATATTTGCTATTGTTAACTCAGCTGAGCTTAAGTTGTAAGAAAGTACCAGAACATGGTTATTGATATTTACAACATCAGTTATCGTAGGAAATTTTCTTATGATTGATAATACGTTATTTATTAACGTTATACGTTATTTCAGTGAAAGCAGGAAACTGTCGGATTAATTTAATTTATGATTTTTTTATGTGTGTTGGTTTAATTAAGTTATTAAATTAGCATTCGATGATGAATTTTTTTCCACTTTTCTGCCTTATGAATCGTTAAAGTATTTGCCTATTTAAAAAATCATTGTGTTTTAAGAACAGATATAAATGAATGTTTTACAACAGAGCTTTTGTAGAACTTAGGTCTTGTTCCCTTAGTATTTATAGACAAATTTAGCTTGGTGTTTTTCTCTACAAAACGATAAGCAAATTAACTGTACTTAGAAGAACCCAAATTATATAAACGGGAAACGAATACAATGTGATTTTATCGGAATAGCATGACAAATTATCCGTGTTATCTGCTGAATAATGGTATTTTGATAGGAATAAAGTCATGTTTTATAGACTCAATAATTTGTTCAATTAGAGTGTACTGCATGCTTATATTTTACCTTTTATTAAATGGTGTTTTAGATTCGAATAAAAAATTTGCGGACTGTGGGTTTGTTGATTAAAAGGTAAAGTGTTAATAAATTATAGTATAGTAATAATAATGATGACGATTACATTGTTAAAATGCAAGTTTTAATAATTACAAGAGCTGTACCTAGATACCTTTTTCACCTGAGGCAAAGAGGTTGATTTCAATGCAAAAACAAGAAAAACGACAGTGCATTCACCGAGATTCGATTTCAGACCTGCCGATTACTAGCCGGATGGGCTTCTAGTTACGCCACGAAGGCACACGATGGGGATGTAGAAAATTCTTTACATTCCCCCACACTTAAATGATGACTGGGGAGAGGAGGGATCAAGTACCTAAATACAGATGTAGACGAATTATCATCCACCACATCTTTTATTCTGTTGCCATTTGTTGAGTGCATTATATTTTTTTGATGTCACCTGACGTGAAGAATTAGTTATGCTCTTTCTCGGATTCGAGCTTTGGAGAGCCCGATTGCTAGGTGGATGTGTTTCCAATTGCGTCACGAAGGTACCCGGTAAGGAGGCAGGATATTCCGTAAGTATCTAATAGTTTCTCTTGAGAAATAGTCTTATTCAGACATATTTTTATGAAATAGATTTCCATTCAGTTTTTTAAGCCTTTTTTCCCTTCTGAAGTGCTTATTGCTTATTTCATATCACTTTCACTTTATGTTTTCTACAAATTGTTTATCGTAATTATGCAGTTTTTAAGTAATAACGGATAAAAGATTTAGCTTTAATAGAATAGTTTTTTTTGTTTGCAGTTTTTATTAAAATTTTCATATCGCATGTTTAAAATATTCCCGAAATTTTCGAATTTCTGAGTATAACATCTGAGTAAACAAGTCTTAACTTTTTCTGAAGAACACCCATTTTAAATGAATTATGTGTGAACCATTTAAAGTTGAAATTTTATTTTCGAAATGAGGAAAGGTAATCTAGCCCAGAGTAACAATTTTTCATTTTACTGGTAGGAAGTTTAATGAATATTTAGTAAATATTGAAATTTCATTTTTCAAAATCGGCATTTAATGCGTTGTGAATGGTGTTTTTATTCAAATTAATGGAATTATTTAAATCCGTGGTATTAAAAGTAAATTATTGAAGTTACTTATAAAATTAGAGTGCTAGTGTCCGAGAAAAGGTTGAAAGAGGAAAAATAATTTTAATCTTTGGAAAAGATTAGAATTGTTGCATTTTAAATGAATGGGTTTTCTGAAGTTATAGTGATGTTTATAACACTATTATATCATTCATAAAATTAGATTTTACTATATCAATATAATACGATATAATATGTTTCAGAAGTTGCAGCAAAAAACTAGTGAAATTTTTTGTATTGCGAAGTAAGTTCCTTTTCGAAAGGGAAAAAATATTTAGCATATAAGTCATTTTATTAACTCATTCTCGATTACTCATTCAAGTATATTAATTTGCTCTCACGAATACCGACGAAATTAAGACATACGCGTTTTTATTAAATTTCTGAAAGTCTGCGTAAACCAGAACAAAACTTACGGCGCTGTTCCTCGCAGAAACAGCTATAAATTCCAAGTCTGACAAGATATGAGATATTAATGCAGCACTTCTGGAGGGGAAATTGCACGAGGGGAGGAAAAAGAGAGCCGAATTTTTTTAAAAGCTTTCTTAGTATTTTTGAGTATGTTTTTCGATAATTTATAGACAGTGTTTTTAATTTATTATACAAGGTGTCCTATCAGGATCGCTGAAACTCTGCGCAGCCAGATTGCTCTTTTGGAATAGATAAAAAATGCCCAAAGAACTGTGCCTTTACGACTGATAGTTTTTCGAGATAAATGCGATGTAAAAGTATGACGTCATATCCAGTGCAAGAAAAAAATTATTGAAAACATGGACATCGGTATTTGCATATGCTTACATAGGAAGATGTTCAAAATATCTACAGCGCATGTAGAGGCATGCATGCGCGCGCCGTGGAATTATGTTAAGCCGCCGTTGAAATCGTATTTAACCGCATCTACTAGCTACCGGTAATTTTCGCGTGTTGATAATGAATTCGTGAATATTGCGAAATGTACTTAGATTGGATATGGGGGTCCGATTTTCTGGCCATCACGATAGCCAAATCTGACACCATTGGATTTCTTTCTATGGGGCCATCTGAAGGAATGGTCTATGGAGACTTAATAGAAAGTGACTTAGCTGCTCGTCTTCAGGAAGCGTGTACTTTGATGAACAGCACTCTACTGAAAACTATGGGTTATACAGGGTTGCAGTTCTTTGGACATTTTTTATGTATTCCAAGAGAGGAATGTGGCTGTGCAGAGTCTGGGCGCTTTTGATGAGACACTTGTATAAACAGTGAGATTTCCGAGTGTTTTAAATGTTTATAATTATTAACACCGGACAGACCTTTATTTCCATTTTTCATAAAATTTTATCCTTTGTAGAATATTACTAATTTTTCTGATTTGCTAAAGAAATCTTAAGAGGATATTTATTTTATCCCCTGTGCACCCCCCAAATAATAATAATAATAATAATAATGAGGAGGAAGAAAAATTAAAAAAAAACGAATAATGTATTTACTTGCATATTTGCTTCCTTTTTTCCTACTAATTTTACCACCTAAAATTCCGTATGGGAAAAATACATGGTATATACTATCTGTAAAGAAATGATTTTGTTGATAAACAAAGCACATTAAAAAGCACTCACACACACAAAAGGGTATACTAATATTAATTTATAATTATTAACACTTATTACTATATTATGTATTTCAAAGAATTTATCAGTTTCAATAATATTCTTTCTCCTTACACAAAAACTTTTTCTATTTATGCAACATATTACATTTTTTACTGTAAGCCATATGCTGAAAAACTAAATGGAGAAATATGCTAGTAAATTTACCTGAAACAAAGGTTTAAGAAAAATACGACTTTATCAGTGAAGTATACGCAGGTTTGGCAGTTTTGCTGCATGTTTTGATTCCCTGAGAAGAACTTATTATACGCTAGAAAAAAGCGAACTAATTCTTAAATCAGTAGACCTATTGTAAAACCTTTTTAGGTTTTACAATAGGTCTACTGATGGTCTTTTTAGGTAATCTAATGGAAGAGAAATCCGCCACTGTAAAATTTTAAATTAGACAATAATGCAACCTTATTTTGGTACAGCTTCTGATTAAAACTCTTTATTAATTCTTCAGGGACTGTTTCATTTCAGGTGTTAAATGTTCGAAATCTGCATAACAAGGTCTTTTTTACTGTTCTTTTTAACTTTTAAAAGTTATTAATAAATTTTTTGACGTGTTAAGCTGCAGTCCGAAATATTCAAATTGAAATTTTTTTTTTAAATTTATTTTTACCAATTTATTTGAACGCCTGGGAAGTCAAACTGTTCACGGCTGTTTCTTCTTCGCTTCGCATCATTTGGGGTGGGTGGGGAAAGCTCTGTTTTCGTAATCCGGAGAAAATCTTCTTTAACTGTTTCACACAGTAAGAAACCCTGCTAGTGGCCCAAACATTAGACTTCTGAATAGTGGTAGTGCTTGTTAAGCTCGAACTTTGACAAATGAACTAACTGCGTTGCTAGTTTTCATGGTTTTCTCACGTTGTTGATGTTGTCGTGCCTATGGCGAAGCCCATTGAAGTAGTGTCAAGAATACCCCAATATTTACCAGTTCAGCAAGGATGGCTGGACAATCAAAAATATGTGTAGTTGTCATTTCTATGTACGGACACTTGTCACAGTTTGTGAAGGTTTTCCTATCCTCTCTGTAATTTTTCAAGCGTCTGTGATGGCCAGTTCTAAGCCTGACTATGGTTTTAGTTAGAAGTCAATCTCCAGTTAATGTTATGGAGCTGAGGCTTTACTGGAATTGAATGTTTCTTCAATCTGTATTTGGCCATGGCATTTGCATCCGAGAGGGTGACATTCGTTATTATGGTTTCCTTATGTGTGATGTGAATACGTGCACGTTTCTCATAGAAAGAGTTCCACCCTTTCATCCCTCACTTTAAGCAGATAGCCCTTACGTGCTTTACGATTTTCAAATTAGCAGCGGATATAAGACTACTGCGTCTGCG
Source organism: Stegodyphus mimosarum (assembly GCA_000611955.2). NCBI lineage: Eukaryota > Metazoa > Arthropoda > Arachnida > Araneae > Eresidae > Stegodyphus > Stegodyphus mimosarum. Next base: position 271,651 of record KK113646.1, on the reverse strand, counting down.
AAACTTTCAGAATCAGAAGAATTGAGGTAACATTTCGCTTTGGATCTTTTCTTATGTTGTTAACTTTTGCAACGTGAAAGCTCTGGTTTTTATGCTCTTCAAAAATATGGGTACAAAAGAATTACATTTTAAAAGAAACACTAAATTTTAATTAAAATGTTTTGCAGTTATTAAAAACAAATACCAGGAAAGTTGTTTAAAGGAAGCTTGAAATAAAAAACACTTTTATTTTTTTTTAAAAAGACCATTAAATGCGGGAGGAGAGGGGAAGAATCTTAAGTTATAAAATGTTATATTAATCACCTATAGTGTTTACCATGACAGAAAGAACACGTAGATTTTCAACATTTTATTTCTTCTGGTCTAGTAATAAAAATTATACGGGTCTTTGAACTTTGTTTTTTAGATTAACTTGAGCAAGCTATGTGTGTTCATTTAAGATACGATTTCAACGTATTTCAAGAACGTTATTGTTCGTAAGAGTTAGTTAAAAGTTCTGAGCAACTGAACTAAAATGTATGAGTTTATTAAGAGCACACGAAATGAATTCTGCGAGAGCATATGTATTCTAAATAATGTTGTTAAGGTTTTATTTTAATTTGCTCTATCCTTTCATTCTTTATCTTTAGAGTGGCACTGTTCATGGGAAGGTTAAACTGATTTAACTATAAAAAATGGTTGATTTGGTGTAAATATGCAAATACTTTGTCGAGCTGTTGCTTTGTAACATGAAACTGATAAGTAAAACTTACGTCAAGTTTACGTATAATCTAAACTTTAGACGTACGTTTTATTCCACATTTAAGATTCAGTGTGGAACTTATCCAACTTTATGCAACTTGGAAAATTTGTTTGCACATATATACTGGTACCAGATCTGAACTTAAAAAACTGTTAACTTAGAAACTGCAGTTAGAAACTAAATAATTACTTAGTTTCGTTAATTACGAAAACGTTTTATAGTTAACTCACCAATCTCACATTTGGTTTGCGAGCACGATAGCTCGTCTGTAACAGTTGAAGACTAGCCACCCAGTCTTTCAACTAAGTTCGTAAATATTATTGCTGTAAGTAGTTATTACATTCTCTCATGCCTGTTGTTATATGTAGTCAGCACGTTCAGCTAGCAACTGAAAAAGCAAGTTTCGTAAAAGCACAGCTGTTTTTCATGTCCCCCCGAAAAAACTACTTCGGTTTTTGCAGTTGCTAGCTGAATAGGTATTTTCTTCTATTCAGCTTCTCCCTTCAGAAAATTCCATTTTCTTCTCCCTTCTTTCCGCATGCCTTCGTGGTGTAACTGTAAGCACACTCGACGCGTATTCGGGTGGTCCGAATTTCGAACCTCGGTGAGGGCATTGCAGATTTATTCAATTTCCTAACGCCCAAAAAAAAGTCTACAAAGCTCTACAAGTGTCTCTCGAATTAAAAGGTGGTATACGATAATTCATCCCCACCAAGATTCGGCGGCGGCTGGGTTTCCGGATTCCCAGTCCGCTTTCAAAGGGGGGAGTATATAAAGTATTTTCTCCTCCCTTTCCGCATGCGTTCGTGGCATAACTGGAAGTACGCTTGATGCGTATTCGGGAAGTCCGCAGTTCGAATTCTGGAGAGGGTATTGGGGATTTCTTCAGGTTCCTATTTCGAAAAAAATGCTAATGACTCTACAGTTTACACCGTGGCGTCAGAATCAAAGTGTGGTGAGTGATAACTGTGGTGTATATTGCATATCATCCCTCTCTTTAATTAAGTGTTTACATGGGGAAAATATAAGGAATTATGAAACTCCTTCGTGAATTTTCTCGCAGTTAAGTGGTTAGCGGTTCCAATTTTGGCGAAGGCATATGTTGAATTTTCATGCTTCCTGCTTCGAAAAGCTATATAACCAGACCTTTCTTCTAAACTAGTCAATCTCGGATGGTCTTTATACAATCCGAAACGGTCTGAAAGACGTCATAGTTCGAATCCATAAGGTCATAAAAATTCTAAGCCTAAAATTGTTTGTTAGGATAGGCTAGCCTCTTGCTATGACCGTTGTATGTAATCCCTAGAGTGCATATAATGTAAATAGCATACTATGCCCATTGTCCTATGTGTATATAAATTCGTAAATTCATGCATTTATGTATTGATGGTTTGATTGGTTTATTTAATTATGCAAAGCACTCAAGTGCAGCTTAAGGGGAGGAATCTGCCTATCTGCCTAACGGGAGGGATGCTTTCGTCGAGAACTTTTTAAGGGAAACCAGCTCGTACACACGTTATACATGGGGAAAACCATGAAAACGCCCATGCAGCCAACCCGTTCTCCGAAATTCGAATCCCTTACCTAACTACCAGTTTTCAGCGACTTTGCCTCTTGTTAGCTTTCATTTATTGAATTTACAATTTCATTAATTGTGTGTTATTTATTTAAATTATTATTTTCGTTTTGCATTTAGTGTTATTGATTTTTCATTAGTTGTAAGTGTGGCTTCTTGTCCAGAGATTATATTGCCAGAGACGTGCAGTCCTTGTTAAGGGGACAGAGTTACGAATTTTGTATATATGTAAATAATTTTAGTGAAATTATATGTAAATATTATTATCTTTTGTGCAATGTAACATGAAAGGTTTCAAGAGTTAGAAGCATTGTCGGAAAAAGAGGGTTACAAGGTAAATGCATTTAATATTAAATGTAAATGGCTATCTCACCAAACTGACGACGCAGCTGGCAGTGAGTTCGTGTGACTAATACTTGTCGCCAAACTTAGCGACCATTTAGCGACATTTTACTCCTATATCTACATAACTGTAACTGGTCTGATTCTTACATAGCTGTAACTTATCCAGCCTCATGTAACTGTAACTGTGCAAACCTTCCAGTAATTTCGAGAAATGAAAGGTACTGGAAATTTCTTGGTGGACAATGAAAAACTATATCACACCGGAAAAAGCATCAGTTTAATTTAGTTCAGAATTTAGCTCAGAGTATTGAGAGATCAATGAGTGATTTGAGGCACTTTATATTGTCTTATGTTTAACGTTCTTAGTAGTTTAAAGTGGTAACTACTGATTGTGTTCTGTCGTACTGAGAAGAGCTGGACAAGTAGTTTTGTGGAAAGATCCGGAACAGTAAAGTGTTCCTTTTGAGAAAATAAATTTCATGAAACTCTTCTGGGTTCTGAGTGCATTGAATCCATTTGGAACCCGTACCCACGTAACAATATAAGCTTACACAATTCTGTATTAGTGTTATCGTCAGAACAGAAGCAGTAGTTCCTAATTTTGTGTTAATTCGCTGCTGTCTGTGTATTTAATAATTCAAGCTTTTCAGTCTTAAATCGTAGACTCTTTGTTTCGTTTTCTTTCTTACTCCCTTAAACATCGAACTTGTATTGCAATATATGTCTGGGTAGTGATAAGTCTTCAAATTAAATTACATGCTATTTTTAGAAGACCTAGTGTTTCATATTACGTATTCTGATTACATTTTCACTTCGTATGTTCGTAACTATCACACCATCTGGTGAAGCGAAAATAATTATTGACAGTATGAACTTGTTCCTTCCATTTTAAATAAGCAACGTAAGCATCCATCCATCAAGAAAAGATTGAGTTCTGAGATAAAAGGGAGAAAAAAATTCTTATGTGTCGAACTTCTGGCAAAACAGGTTAAGTGACAACTAGACTAGGTATTACTATTTAGAATTGAATGTCTTCGGTGGCACACTGACCAGAGACAGGTTTATAATGAAGAAGATTTTGTGTTAACCTATCTTCAGATGCATTTGTATGTAGTGCACTGCAATGCGGTTACTAAATGTAATAGAGATTTAACTGTTTATTTAAAATATGTAATCTTTATATGGTGTTTCTTATAGACAGCGTGACTAAATGCGGCTTGATTTGTTAATCGTAGGGTACATAATTCCATTTCAAGAAGTGAATTATATGACATAGATCTTCTAGACCTTCAGATAGTGATAAGTTTTGTCACTTGCTATCTTTCAGATAGTATGCGATTCTTAAATTTTTATTCACTTGCTCCTTAAAATAACACTCAAAGACAAACACTTTGCCGTAATGGAAACATTCAAACAAATAATAATGATAATAATAAAAAATTTGAAATCTTTCAAATATTACATTGCGCCGGAAGGGGCGTTTTATTAAACGTTTTGTGTGTTACCTTTATTTATTAAATATCATGTTCTTTGCCCTTAAACCATAAAATTCAATTCAACAGTGATATCGCAAAATAATTTTAAAATGAGCATGCCCTTAGAATTTCCGATACACAATCTCGCGCGCTGGAGATAAAAATGTTAAAATTTCTTAAAGTGTTACAAAATATGAAATCGATAATAAAACAAATTCCAAACTAGGGCTTCCAGATGCCCATATTCGGTGGAGGATTAAGTTATTCAAAATTTGATGACTCTAGGTACCGTTGTTTTATCACAGTGCGAGAAACATGCATACATTTATACATATTCTTCATTATTTAATTTCTTTAAATATAACACAGGACGATAATATTTGGTAGCAACAATTTGAAAAAGTGAAATGAACATTTAAATTTTTGCCAAAATGAAATGAACAGCCCTTTAGGTCAAACGCCGTTTGAGCCAAAAATGCCATGCAACCAAAATCATTGGAGATATTATTAATTAATAATTTCTGTGGGAAGCTACTTAGGCATGAAAAGATTTCGAATATAAATTTCTGGAAGTACTTTTAATATCGAATAAAAATGCTAGTATATTTTTAATACCTCCATATGAATGAATCAGTCTCAGCATACTAACGATTTCCTATTTCCTAATTTACCGAAGTTAAGCTACTCGCATGTATTCTAAGTTTAGAATTGTGTTTTCGATGTCTGTTGACAATTTATCTTTCTTATTTCCCTCAACAATGACATAATAGTAATGACAGCACTCAAAGTAACGTGTCTCGGCCGCCCAGACGGTATAGTGGTTAGGGGAGCCTGATTGCGATACTGAAGGGTCCGGGTTCGAATCCCAGAGAAGGCATGGATGTAAAATTGTCTGTCCCTTCATAGGAAGTAGCGGTGGCCGCCTATTAGGTGGCTCCATAATAAAATGGTCACCACTTCTGGCCTTAGTAGTGGCCAATGCCGTTATAGGCAAGTGCCCGCCATTCATAAAAAAAAAGTAACGTGTCTCAAAACCTACTTGTTTGTGAAACGTTCAATTAAATATAAAAAAAAGTTCGAAAATGTTATCAAAAGCACAATCAGCATGCTTTTGTTTGCAGGTAAAGAGATGGAGCTTCAATTTTCGGTCGAAGGAAAACTTTATAAGCTGTCTTTTGCTTCACATTGCTAATGTATTACTATTCAATAAGTGCAGTCAAACTAAATTGTTTTATTTGAATTCAAATGCAACTGCTGCTTTTATTTTATAACTGAATGTTACCCAGCATGCATTTGTAGGGCTACTTAAAGAGCTTGTGTTTTAATTCTGTTTTTTGAAATGCTTTTGGATACACAATATTTTTTTTTTCCATCTGGTGCAGGCAGTTTCATTTTCTACCCACATAGCAACATTTCTGGTGCTTCTTTCTTAAATTTGAGGGCTCTGCAGAACTTTATTCATTCATCTTTCCAACGATCGCACTTAGATGAAGCCTGTATTCATAATTAGCATCGTAATGGAATGCACCAAGACTTAAATCAGAGTGCAGTATTCGTCTAGATCGAGCAGCGCGTACTCGAATATTTACCAGTGTTGCTTCCCTTTGCTCATTTGTTTCAGACGAACGGGCATGAGCAGTACGTAGTCGAACGTTTTCCAGTCTTGCTTTCCGTTGCCAGTTTGTTTCTGAAGCTCGTAATGCCTTTTTTTTATCGTGCTTAAGGTGCAAATAGAGCAACCAGTTTTCCCTTGATTTTGAAATTGATTTCACAGCAAAAGTAACGCTTTTTGATGACTATTACAAATTCACTTTCAAAAGCAAAGAAGATGCGTGTGATGCAATAATACGCATATATATATATGCGTGCGTGTTATTGCATGAAAAAATTAATATACACTTTTCTGAAAGATAACACACTTTGAAATATTTTAATTTGGGCAGTGCAACACATTTCTCTTAAATAGCCGAGTTTTTTATTAAATTCGAGGCAAATTAATATGATTGCGTTTTCCAGAGCGGCAACACAATTTTTTATATCGCGAAGTATTCTGATTAAATTTGAAACATATATATCTTAAGCTTTTGAAAAGTGGCAATGCAAAGCTTTCGGATCGCTGACTTTTTAAGAAGTTCGTTAAAATGTATGTAAAAAATATGTATATATGTATATATATATGTATATATTTGGATGAACATGAACGTGTACCCTACCCCAGAACCTAGAAAAGAATTGTAGAAAGTTTGGTAGCGATAATTATAGTAGTGACTGAGGTCATCAAGAACAAGCACACAAACAGACATTCTTCTTTATATATAGACTAGCGGAAGTATCCGATGCCAGTTAAGTTAGATTCAGAGTAATGCGCCTAACAGCAAAGACAACGATACTGCTGTAATCCGTTTATAATAACGATGTAAAAAATACGATTCATAGTCATCCATTTTTCAGTCTGATGCGATATGGAATCCAAATAAAAAGCTTCGATAGAAAAATAAGGTAATTTTCTCTCATTATATCAGCAACAATGGCACGCAGTTTTTAACGATTTTCGTCTTTGTAATCAAATGGCCATAAAAGCTCAAGTTCCATCCAATATTTCACCTATATTCAATTTTAGTCGATTAAATGTGGCAAGAAATTGATCATAATTGATCAGAAATCAATAACGCGAACAAATTAACAAACACACAAACAGACATCCTTCTTTATATGTGCAGATTTTGTAAAACTTACAAATTTTTGGTTAACAAACTCTACGAATTGAAAGCGAGCAGTAGCAACACTTTTCGAAATAAACCATTTTTATATCCAACGCGCGAGACTGTTGCCACTCGGGAAAATGAATGCGAAAATGAGCGTTTTCAGAGGTTTTACATAATATTTCGGCTGATTAAAATCGTACGAAGATGGGAATAGTCAAACTGGCTTTCCTCGAATTTTTGGAATTGTAAGTAATGTATTTAATGTTTCGCAATGCTATTTTTATTTCATCGTAAAACTTAGAATTTTTTTATTAAAAGACTGTACGATTTAAAAGCGAGCAGTGGCACCGCTTCTCGAAATAAAGCAGATTTTCATCTCCAGCTTGTGAGATTGTTGCCACTCAGAAAAATGAGGGCAAAAATTATCGTTTTTCCGAATTTTTAATTAAGGCTCTGATTTTCGCTACATTTTTTGGAAAAAAAAGTGGACGTCGACCTTTTCCAGGACCTAGAAAAGAACTGTAGAAAGTTTGGTGACGATAGCTGCTGTAGTGACTGAGTTATTAGAAGACAAACCAACAGACTTTCTTCTTTATATATATAGATTATAAAATCCGACAAAAATTATTCCACATGTCTGATGCGCATTTATATCTGAAGCTGGAGATAATAAAATGTTGAATAATTAAAATGTTATCAAGGAAACAATATTTCTTTGTTACCATCTTTCGTTAGTAATTTTTAAAGTCATTTTTAAATTGTATGTGGGGGGGTTACCATTAAAAGCAATTTAAGTAAATTATCGAAAAGAGAGGGAAGTTGAAATGGCTGTAGAATAAAGCCGAAATTTTATTACTAGAAATATCTTTACTCTTTGCTTCTTTGTTAGAAAAAGTTATTCCGTTTGATAGTCCAATTAGGTCGCCATGAGTATTTAAATGTTCCCTCTTCTATTCACATATTTAATTTTCAACTTTTATTTTTAAGTAGAGTAATATATTTTATTGCAATAGAAGAACGTTTTAAGCAAAATTACAAAATTAACATTTTTTTAGGCAATATAATTCATTTCCGTCAAGATATTACGTTTGAGAGTGGGCATTTAAGAGTTTTAAGAGTTTATTAAGAGTTTATATATGAACTGTGCTTGTAATTTAAACAAAGGAAGATTAACAACTTCGGAAGCTTGGGAGCAAGAACCTTCGTCTTCTCAGCGTCAGTATACGTTTACACATTCATAACATATGTACCTCTAGGCGGCTGATGCCAAAAAATAAATTTAAATAATTGGTAAAATGGCAAAGGTGAAGAAGGATTTATTGCAATTAATTCTTAAATGAAATGTTCATTAATTTTATTAATCGATTTATTATTTGATGATATCATCATCAGCGTCGCAATCATATTTTTGTTATGCATGATATACTAGCAGCATTTAGAATTTCTTGTTGAAAGTTACGTGATTTGCAGCTTTTTGTATTCAAGCATATATTATTAAATAATGCTTGGGGACTTAATGATAGCAATAAAAATTTTGTGATTCAAATCCTACTGGAATATTTCTTGTCAGTGATTATAATTATCTTCAATTAAATTAAAAGCAGTATAATCTCTCTAAGAGAGCTTCAGTTGATAAGAAGTTCAGTAGTATAGTAGGATCTCAACTATTGGGATTAACGTCATTAGGGATTGCTTATTTAACAATAGGACGCCTCTTATTGAGATTCGTGGCTACTAAGATCATTTGTATTTCGTTCTTCTGCACAAATTAGACTACTCTTTTCGACGTTTTCCCTTGTAATCATAAAATTATTATAAATTTGTAAATACGAAAACTTAATATATACTGTGTTATTAAATTGAGTTACTTTATACTAACGAAAAAGAATATCTTAGTTTAATTTAAGTGAATAAGAGGCGGCTATTTCATTAGCTTAATATTCGCAATTTTTTTTTTTTTTTGTTTTTGTTTTTGTTTTTGCTTGCCTGTGCGTTTATTTTCTCGTAATCACAGAACAGCGAAGTAATGTCGTAGGATGAAAGAAAGATTTAAAACCTGTAATAAACAATAAATTCGGTAATAAATTTCTTAAAGTATCAGCTTTGGAATTTCGGCTAAAAATGACAGACAATTGTTATACGCCATTTGCGAAATCGGAGATTTTCAACTGTAGCGCGGTATACCTAATTTAATTCCGAATTCTGGATTAGGTGAATAAATAAATGCAAAATTCTCATAAAATTTCATTAATCGATTAATTCTTTTTAACTACACTCATGTCCATAAATTAAGGATAATGCAAAATCAGGCAAAGGAAGAGTTAGAAGCAAAACAAATTTGACTTATTTGTAAAGCTTATTTATTACACAAAAGGTAAAGAGCAAAAAAGATGCTATATGTTTGATATTATTAAAAAAGTTAGCGAATTTTTATCCCTGGAGCAAATTACAAAAAAAAACCTATTTACAAAAAACCATGATCTGATCTTGGGGGATATTACACCACTCAAAAAGCTGTGCTCTCCGAAGTTCCGGTAGATATGTAGAAGGAGGTTGATGGGCTGCAACTCGTCGGCCAAGCATGTCCCACACGTGCTCTACTGGATTCAAGTCTGGTGAGAATGCGGGCCAGTCCATACGGGTGATATCCTCCGATTGAAGGCATTCGCTTACGATATTTGCACGGTGAGGACGATCGTTACCATCCACAAACACAAATTGTGTGCCCATGGCGCCCCGAAACAAACGTATATGTTGTTCCAGAATGACGTCCCGATAGATTTGGCTTGTCATGGTTCCAATTTGAACATGCAGGTCAGCTCTGGAACCCAGAATAATTCCACCCCAAGCGAGCACTCCTGCACCACCGTAACGGTGTCGTTCAGTGATGTTTTCTTGGTGGTAACGGGTACCTGAAGCTCTCCATATGAAAGTCCGGCGAGAATCAGACTGCAAGCTAAACCTAGACTCGTCGGAAAAGATCATGGAAGACCACTGTTGCGGTGTCCACAATGCATGCTCTCTACTTCAGGCTAACCGCAGGCGACAGTGAGTTGCAGTAAGTAGACCACATCTGACAGGTTTACGAGCATATAGACCAATCTGACCTAAGCGTCTGTACACGGTCTGCCTTGAAATTGTCGTACCAGTGATACATGAGAGCTGACGAGATAGGTCTGAGGCTGTGCTCCGCCTGTTTCTTTTGGCAGTAACTGCCAAATACCGGTCCTTATTCGGCGTTGTAACTCTGGGGTGACCTGTGCTCTAACGTCTACTCACATTACCATCATTTTGGAATCGTTGCCAAAGCCTTTAGATGACACTCTGGGCAATTCCAAGTTCGTCTGATACTTCCATTTGGGTACGCCCACATTCCAGACGTAAACCTTCTACCACGTAAAAAATCTTCCAAATGCGTCCTTTGTGTCATAACTATTCGGTTCTTGCACTGAAATGCTTATAAAGCGCCTGCGAACAATTTTACTTCTTTGCCTGTATTCCTTATATATCACTCTCTTACACTCTCGTCATTGTGACGTACCATCAGTGTCATCTGGTTACTTTCTGAAATTTGCATATGATTCTTGAAGATGTGTGTAGTGATTTTACAGGTGATATATTTATTTTAGAGTTCGATTTCCGCGTGACTCCGAATTATCCTTAATTTATGGACATGAGTGTATTTTCATTCTGTAATCATTAAATGAATATCTGTCACAAAAATTAACAATCCCAATGCAATGTTTTCTTTTGATGGCCGGGAACGTGAGTGCGTGTAGATACACTTGCATATTCCTAAAAATCGTCACACTTGCATATTCCTAAAAATCGTCAGATCGGTTAATATCGCTGATCTCTCTTCGTTTACTGAAAAACGGCGGAGAAAATAAGAATTGGATCAGCGTGTCCGAAGCCAAACATCTGCCGTTTTACTTTCAAATAATTTTTCTTGCTATCTCATAATTTAAATGCACGTTGTAAAAAAAAGTGATTTCACTTTTTCATTATATTACACGCAAAAGGCTTTTATATACATTGCTCATCAAACAGTGGCACAACATGTCTTCTCACAAGTGTTGCCAGAAAGAAAATAAAAGATCTTATATTATTTAAAGTAAAACAGGTATGTAAATGTAGCTATTCTAATCCAAACGCCTATCAGGTTGTACTTGTAAATATTTAATTCTACTTCTAAAAAATATTCTCGTACTTGTAAATATTTATTTCTACTTCTAAAAAATATTCTCGTACTTGTAAATATTTATTTCTACTTCTAAAAAATATTCTCAGGAGTAATCCGAAAGTATCTTTACCCAAAATGGTTTCGCCCCAGTTAATTCAGATAAATGAAGTTCTTCTGAATACAACATCTGTCGTTTCTGGCAGTTTGATTCTTTCGAAATTGCTTTTAAGCTATTTACCCAAGTTAACGCTATATAATCCAAGTAATTCTTGGTGCAGGAAGTCTGCTTTAATGTATGCGTCCGCAATTAATTTTATTTGCAATTAATTCTTCATTGGAAATTTATTATACGTATATTATGCAAATGCGCGTTTATTATTCTTTAATGTAGTAACTAAACCCTGTAACTTGTCCATGACGTCCGTGAGGACCCTGTAACTGGTGCATGACGTATAGCTACAAGGTTCTCTTATGAAAATTTAAATGGAGGCTGATTACCATTTCGAACGAATGATATAGGTTGTAAATTTATTTAGCCGTAAATGATTCGATTTAATGCTTAAACAGGCTTTGGGTGCTACGTATATATTTGCATTATTAGTTGCACTGTCAAAGGAACTGAGCTTATATTGTCGAAAGTTGATGTGAATTTGGCATTTTAATGCGACAAAGATGTTCTTTGGAGACAAGAGGATGTAAAAATGATCAAATCAATTGCTCATTAAATCGTCGAGTAGTTCTTGAGCTATTCTTGAACTAGATGAATAGGAATATGCCCAAAAAGGCTGTTATCGCTTACCCCCTATATAATAGCATGTCTTTTGTGATGTCTGTATTCTGTAAAGGGATAAGGTTTTTTGCTTGTTTGAATTATTCGGCTGCAGAAATATTTTTGCCGCTGATATATCTCTTCTGCATAGCCCTATATAAAAATACAGATCCTGCTTACTTTTGCCAAAGAATGGTGCATGTTCTAAACTAACATAATTTTACATGCTTACCTAGACTGATTTCTTAAACTGGAATCAAATCAAATTAATTTCTTAAACTGTAACCAATCTTTCGGAAGATATTAAATCATGCAATTGATTTAAAGCGTAATGTGTATTTTATCATAAAAATCAATGGATTTGCTGAGAATGTGTTCAGAATCCTTATTAATCATTGGTTTGGTTTAGTTTATTATGCCAAAACATACTAGCTTTATTTGCCTAAAGGAATGGATGCCTTCGTGGAGGACTTTCTAAGGGAAACTGGCTCGTATACACGTTGCACATGGGAAAAATCACGAAAACGAATGCAGCCAGCCCTGAATTCGAACCCAGGGGGCCGGAGCTACAAGTGTTCAGCGATTTTGCCGCTCTGCCGCTTATTAATCATTATTTATTATGAAACACGAAATGTTTTTAATTGAATAAAATTATATTAAAATTTAATTAGAAATTCTAATGTGATTAATTTTCAAATGATGTATTTTTAATGAACTTTTACGTTTGAAACCAATCTTTTACTTTTCCATATTCATTATATTTTTTACACAAACCTCTTTATTTTTCGTTTTATTATTCGATAAAAGTTATACCGCGTAGAAATAGATTTCAGGTTTTTAAAATGCCCGAAAGTTATTCATTAACTTCTTTTATGAATTTATTTTATATAGATGTAATTTTTAGAACGCTTTTTATTTTCCGTAATAAACTTCGTAAAATACTCTTAATTATAAATTATGAATGTGTAAAAATTTTAACACGCTACTTCTTTGCTCAAGCAAGAGGAATAGTGAAACATATTAAAAGAATTCAAGATGAGTTCTGTCTGATTAAAAGAAGTACCTATCAAAATAATATTTCGAAACTCCAGAATCTTTATAATCTGGCGAATGAATATGAATCCTGTTTCTATAATCTCTTTGACTTAGGCTGGAGATCCTATAACCTTTCTGACTCTAAACTGGAGCTATTTCGAGTTAATTCAACAGCTAATACGAAACATACTTTTAGTATACGCTCTATTCAGCTAGCTGGTGTATTGTGTAGATTAATATTGTATGTATGGAATATATATGTATATATTATTATGAGAATGAAAAAAATTGTATAGTCATTGTACCAAATACAAGAGCAATTACGTGTAACCAGAAAATAAAAATGGTAGCATAAATATCATATGTCAACAAGATGAAATTTTTAATCACGGTAGTATGAACCGGAAATTCACATTTCAAGTTTCTGAAAGCTTCAGAAATCTAGCATCCTGCCATTGTAAAGATACAATAAAGTTTCGTTTACTAACTCGCATACCATCTGTAGCATGTGTTTGTCGACAGGTTGATTAGAATCTCATCAAGGATAGCTAAATGATTTTTTGTCATAGTGACAACTTAGCACTGGTATTTATTTATCTAGATTTCACATCACATATATTTTTCTGTACTTCGCACCACGAGAGAAGTTGCTACTCTTTGATATACTGCTGTGTGACAAATAGTATCTGTCATTCTTGTGGACTTCAGATCAATAATATTATGAAATTATCTCGAACATTAAAAAGTGTATCAACTGTAACTAATTAACGGTGAAAGTTTAACTAATTAGTTTTAAGTTTTGAAAATTATAATACATTATTACTCTTTTGGTCAATGCACCTATCCGTTTGTTGGTATTTTTTATATGGAAATAAACCATTTAAAAATTCATTTTCTTATATTATTATACATTACTAGTCAGTAGATAAGTATTATGACTTCAATGTTAAAATTATTTACGAGAGCAAGAAACGTAAAGGAAGTATTGTAATCACGAAAACTTCCGGGTACCATATTCAAAGGAAAATATCCATTTTGACCGCAATCCAATGCAATTTAACGATGTTTGAGTAAAGGACTTTTTTCCCCAAAACGAATTATGAAACTAATTTAAAATGTAGTCAGAAGAGATTTTTTTCGTGGCGCCTTGTACGTACACACGTATGTATGTATGTATTTCGTGTAACTCAAAAGCGAGTACGCCCAAAACGTTGAAATTTTTTCTATAGGACTGCTATAATATGTAGTTGTGCACCTCTCGTTTTGGTGGCAATCGGCCGCACCAAAAGTGTATATATATATATTATATAAAGCAATAATTCACAATAAATTATAATTGTGAATTATTATTTTATTACTTTGCAGCTTTAGCGCAAGTCTTGGGCTAATTAATTTACTTTTGATTACTTTTATTGAATTTATGTATTATATGTATATGTCATGTTTTCGGAACACAGTCCGGATGGCAGAAAGGTACGACGAGTGGAAAGAGTTGATACCAAAATAAATTCAGCCGATTAACACCTTTATTTGCAGATTTGCAGGCACACTAGAATAATTCCTTGTAAACAATATATTCTTTAATCATAGTAATTACGATAATTTCTTACATGCGGCATAAAAAGATGCGACGTCATTTCAAGCAGGAAAGCATAAGGAGCAGAAATCAGGAAAAAAGGAATGTTGTTCTTCGCGAAGCAGAATTTATACTGCGTAAATGCAAATACGAGTCCAAAGGCATGATTGGTCAGTTTTAGTTATCATTTTTCAAGCAGCGTTACATAATTCCGAATGATCTCGAACCTGGGAGAACAGATGAATTTAAAGGGAGATCACCAAATTTAGCATGTTATGAGATCGCCAATTAGTTTTAAAAACAGCTATCATGTTTTGTTATATCTTACATATATATATATCCACTCTGTTACTCGGCTCAGTGAGCTCAGTTTTTTTATTCTTATATATTGGTAAAATGCGCATTTTTTGTTTTAAAAATGATTGAATTATGCTGTTCTTATCTTCCGGTTAAGGGTTTTAAGTCTTTAGTAAATCTGCATGCAATATTTGTAGAATTATCAATACCTTATAAATTAAAAGTTGTTTAAGGGCGGCTAAGCCTAATTATTTTCAGCATAGCGGCCATATTTGTTTACATTTAAAACTTAGTAAAATAGTGGATTTGTTGCCAATATAGAGAAACTGAGCTTCGCAGCAAGTACTAGAAATATCTCGGAGGGCGGATGAAAACCATATAAAACCGGAAAGAGTATATGCTGTCAATTGTTGTTGCGATTTGTTAATTCAGAATGAGTTCGGAGTACTGAGATATCTCCGGTTTAGCTTCTTCTTTAGATGCGCTTTGCATTACGTTGTGTTTAACGTTCTTGGTAGTTTGAAGTGTAAATTATCAACTGTAGTACTCTTTTATACTGTGAACGCCTGTACGAGTATTGCTGTGGAAAATTCCGGAGCTGAGAAATGTTTCCATTGATAAAATAAATTTTACAATTTATCATCCGGATCTGTGTGCATTCTATATATTACGAACCCTTACGCACGCAACAGTATTTATCATCAAATTATTTTATTATTTAGAATGCGCATTAACAACTAAATATTTGTTGGCTTACATTTTTGTGAGGTTACACAGAGGCCATAAAGACAGATTTAAAAAATGTTTAAATACATGATTTGCCTACTCTGTTGACTGTCACAAGTAAATTACTTAATACAAGGTAATTAAAAATAAATTATGTGAATAATTTCCGAGTTCAGCTTTGGTTGATTTTTCGAGTTAAGCAACTATTTAGAAAAACTAAGTATTCATTATTTTAGAATTAAAATTTAAGTAATTGCTAATGCATTTTTATCTGACCTTGTAGAGTCATAAGATATTTTTGAAGCAACAGAGATTGAAAAAAATGAGCAACGCCTTCGCGGGGAATCGAACCACGGACCTCTGGGTTACGCGTCGAGCGTGCTGACCACTACACCACGAAGGTATGCGAAAAAGGCAGGAGAAATACCTTATATACTCCCCCTTTTAAAGGGCGACTGCGGATTAGATGACCCAATTGCCAAATCCTGGTGGTGGAGAATCCTCATCCGCCACCTTTTTCAGTTCGGGCGTCACTTGATTTGGAAGCAGGAGTTATGAAAAATGAGCTGCGCCCTCACCGGGATTCGGAACACGGAGCTCTGGAATACGCGTACAGCGTGCTGACCGCTAGACCACGAAGGCTTGAGAAATACCTTATATACTCCCCCTTTTAAAGGGCGACTGGAGATTAGGGTCCCCAATCGCAATATCGTGGTGGTGGGGAATTATCATCCATTACCTTTTAGTTCGGGCGCCGCTTGTAGAGTCATTAGGTTATTTCGGAGCAGGAGTGATGGAAAATGAGCAACGCCTTCGCCTGGAATCGAACCACGGACCTTTCGGTTACGCGTCGAGCGTGCTGACCACTACACCACGAAGGCATGCAAAGTAGGCGGGAGAAATACCTTATAACTTCAGTAGAACTTTTTTACCGTATATTTATACAAAGGGTTGAAGAAGGATGACTACAAGGTATATTTCTATAACATTGGTTTTTAGAATTTTACCTAAATTTCTTGAGTTTCTTAAAATGAAACACAAAACTTTATGAGAAAAGAGACAATATTGTTAATAGACGGGTTCCGTAAGTATAAAGTGTAGCCTCTTAGAGCAGAAACGCCCAGTTAATAATATATTCACTATTTGTTTGTTTGTTCAATGCAAAGATTTAAATATTTTTCGAACATAATCAGAGGAGGTACTAGAACAAATTTACTTACATAAGTCATTTTTCATCTTCCTTTACCTACTTTAAGACAAAAAAATAATTTAAGGATCACCTATAAAATGAAGATTAATGATTTGGTGATTAATGGTTACTTTTTGGAATAACAGCATTCGTTACAAGACGACCATTCAGGATCTTATAGACATCTTGAAGAATAAGATTCTTGGTAACGTGCAGTTTCGCTATTTAATTATGTTCTCAGACATTCTAGTCACTTTCAGAGTTGCTTGTTTTAAAGATATGTTAGCCTTTAGAAGTTTCGCAGCATTTCTCTCCAAACTTCATGCAGTTTTACTGAGCAAAACTTTTACCTTTGCTCTGCAAATCATTGATGCTAGTAATTTTGTAAGGTTTTAGTTAAACTAACCAAGTTTTATTTTAATTTAAATCTTTCTATCTCTTCTCTGTTTCAACTTCCCGTCAGAAGAGGCGCGTTTTCAGCTTATGCTAATTTGAAGTACATCCAAGTACTATTTAAACCAGAGGTAGAAACCTCTCAGTGTGAGAGAGCTTTAGTCTCAGATCACGGTCATTCTGTTCGACGTTCGTCTGACCAGCTAGCAGCTAAAATTATAAGCCATAGTGCTTACTACGTGATTGCATATTGCAATAAATTGAAGTGCACTAGTATTACTAGTTCTTGCTACGCACCAGTGAGTTAGAGGCCAAACTCCGCGATTTGCTCTGCGAGCAAAGTTTAATTAAATTTCTATTTTAGTTTTAGTATTAACTTTATTTGATTGTTAAGTTAGGCCCAAATGTGGCCTTTTACTTTCTGTAACTCTCCCGAGTAGGGAAGTGTGTAAATAATAGTGATTTAATAAAAGAGGATTTTAAATCCCTTTCACGTGCAGTTATTCTCCAGCGCAGTTATTCTCCAGCAAAGCCAACATTTTTTCAGCTCACTGTTCCAGAGCAGGACTGTAGTTTAGAAGCAGTGACTTCACCATGTTCCCTAAAGCTATGCACAGAACACTCAGTCCTGACAATTTTAATTATACAAGAAAATATAGAAGATTTTATTAATGTCATCCATATTTAGGCTATTTTCTGAATAATTCATATATTGTATTTATAAAAGAACTCAATAAAATAACTCGTGTAGTGTATTTAGATTCTGTTTGCAAAATGTCTATTACCCCTATAAAGAGCTTTCATTTGAATCTTAGGAGTGATTAATGGAAGTTCCATCATCTGTTAGCCAACACTTTGTTAGCATGTGATATACATATCACATGCTTTTCAACAGATTTATGCAAACTATCGGATAATTAATGTTTAGTTCATTTTATTTTAACTGTTCGAATTCCTGGAAGTCTCGGTTTAACAGTGCAAATATTATATTTTGATACTTTTACTAATTTTGATCTGAATTAGGTTATAAACATAAATTGCAGATTTATTTTATCCATTATTAATGCCACGGCCTTAAAAATGGAACGTTAAAGCTACTATACCATTAATGCCTAAGAAATTTATTTTTATGCTGTGTTAACACAATGGCCAAGTGGAAAAGAGCGCTAAGCTGTCTTATTCGCACGTGTTTGAGCCCGAGTCGTTGCATAGGAAGTTTCATAAATTCATTGTGTTTTCGTGATACGTAGGGTAAATATGTGCCAGTTTCTTATAGAAAGTCTTCCACGTGAAAATTCCTCCCCATAAGCAGGTACCCCAGAGACATAATTCAGGAAAACCCATCCATTTTTGTTTAAATTGGAGTTTTCCATGCATTCTGTTAATATTAAATCTAATGAACGACCAAAAGGTTTTGCATTAACATTCATGATTTTTTGTCTTTTTCTTCCTCCCAGTGTTTAGGTATCCTTTTGAATGTTATGGTTACTTAGACAGAGCATACAAACGAAAAAATTAAATTCGATGACGTATTCCATTCCTTATTTTTAGAGCATAAAATAATTAAAAAGTTACAATTGAGTACTCGGAATAAAGAGAAAAGAAACAACGTTTACAGTTTAAATGTAGTCAATGCTTCGTGTTATCATAATCTTGATGGCATATCGACAGTATTCATTCAACAAACCGATAATTTTCTAGGAGCTGCTTTCTGGTAACTTAGACGCCAGGAACTTTAACTACCTCTTCGGAAGTGGCCATCCTTCATTAGCATATCGCGTGAGCCTCTCATTTATTCACTTCCAAAGTCTGAGTAGCTGTCCGTCACAGAGTGTTTATCACAGCTATCATTTTCGAGTCAAGCTTTTGTGACTTTCCTCATTAAAGAATCGAATTTCGCGGATGAATTTCACGCAAATCTCATTTCTCAAAGGGTATGTGATGGACAGCTTTTTACCATGACCGATTCCATTATCTACCGAACGGCCGAACACACCTAAGATCAGGCGATTTTTCTTCTTTTTTCGGAAAGGGTTCAAGAAAAAGAAGTGAATATGCTTAATTTCATCACCGGGTGGTCATCCGTCTTCCACCCCATCCCAGACACCACAAACCTGTTCACAGAACATGAAAGATGGGGTTAAGTTTGAGATGCACAGCTTTTATCTTCTGGGATTCTGTTTATGGAAGGAGAGCACGTTCGTGGTCCAAGCAAGTAGGAGGGAGGTGTGAGTCAATGACATTTTGACATGCGTTTTCACTCTTTTATCGTTTTTGCGTAGTACAGAATGTCAGTAGACCGCATTGCTTAGAAAGGAGGAGCGTTAAGTTACATCATTTCTGTTATGATAGCTGTTTAATTTATTTTTTGTAAGTAGTTTACTACTTCTGTGAATTGACTACATTAATACTGACATCTGGACACTTTTAACATCAAATTCCTTAATTCTGATGTTAGCTGAGTTTTATATGCATTAAACTGCATTTGAAGATATTTACTTTATATATTTTATAATTATTTAAATATCAGTTGAATTTGTAAAAGATTCAGTTGAAGGTATAGAGGTATGCATTCCAATTTCAATATAGATCGCATAATTCCCCGACAATTACGTAGACTAACATTAATGTTGGCGCCGTTTAATGTGATTCCGTTTGTCGTTAGCTTTTTGATAGCATCAATCGAATGATAACATTCAACGAAGACAAAAATATCCTTCAACTTAGTAAATAAAATTGAACTAATTTAATAAAAGTGCGATTAGAAACATATAAATGTGGCATTTTCACAACACTTTAATAAGTAAAATGCAAAAGTTTGTGTATGAACTGTTCATAATATTTTCAGTTCAAAGGTTCATTTATGAATGGTTCATAACCCTTCTGGAAATTATTTGCCTGATGCTGTACCCATTTTAATACTTGGAAGGCATGCCTCAT
>KK113646.1:204847-251661 GCA_000611955.2 Stegodyphus mimosarum | reverse complement strand
TTAGCCAGAATGCAACCTGCTGAAGATGTTTTCAAGGACTTTTTTCCAGGGGAAAAAAGACGTCCTTCAGACTTTTTTTTGCGGGGGGTAAGGGGGCTTCTGGAGGTATCTGCGTGTGATTTCCATAAAACCGATAGAGTTATTGAAAATCTGCATCAAATTGAGTTTGTTCTTTTGTTTAATTTTAAATGGTTGACTAAAATCGAAACTAAGGTGCTTGGCGACTTTAACTGGCGATATTTCTGTGTAATTTAGCAATTTTTAAAATGCATTTTAACTTACCTCAAGACTTTCAGTTTTAAAGATCATTTTATAATATTTGGATGAAATTAAATTGCTAAGGGTAAACGATATATTTTCTGTGTCTTCGTATACAGACGAGCGGGACATGCGCAATATGATAATGATATCCGAATGACAATATTAATCACAATCACATTAAGCAGCGTCTACCGTAGAAAAATTGGCTTCCGTATTTTTTGCTTGAATAACTTACATGTCATTGTTTCATTGAATACTATGTTATTTTTTTGCTTATAATCCTTTTTTTTTCAAATTTGTTAACAATTTGCTTCCTAACGTTTCAGATTGGAAATGCATGAAAAATTGGTTGAATTAATCACTTTTTTTGAAGTGGTCCTGAATTTTAAAGACTTTTGTTCGAGGAAGGGGAGATACTTATTTACAGTTTATACTAAACATTCGGTTCTTGATTTTTTTAATTTTTGATACGAAAAATAATTATATTCAAAATAATTAATGAGTAGTTGATGAGTTAATAATTAATGAGTTAATTAAATTCTAGATATTAGATTTATGAATGTTTATACAGATGATTTCATGAATTCATGCTGAAGTGAGTATGAGCCAGATACTGGTGTTCTCAAACGAAAACGCGCCCTTCTAAGTGAAGTAAAAATGTAGAGTCCCCCCCCCGTGTATTAATTATTTTATTCTTATACTAAATAAGAATAAAATAATGGTAAATAAAAGTCTAACTGAACTGATAAGAAAGCATTAAATTGTTTGCTATTATATAATTAGTACATGGATACATGCAGCGTCTTCCCAGTACAAGCATAATGCGAAATATGATTAAGTGCTATTAAATTATTATAGCCCTTCGATTGATTTAAGAATCATATGTGTGTTTTCGATTCAGCAGTTTTTAGCAACACATTTTGTTTAATAGCAAAGACATACTTTCATACGACTTACATGTACATGTTTTATACGTAATATAATTTTACTCATTTATTAAAAAATTTAATACACAGATTAATTTTATTCTGCGGATTAATTTTATACTAGGATACTGGCGGAAAATCGAATTCTGTACGTTTTGCCCCATATACGTGTATCACAGATAATGGAATCTAACTTATGATCAGATTTTAATAACGTTTTGGTGTATTCCGCGGTATAAAATAGCATATTTTCCCTTTTGAGCTAAATCACAAATATATATGTGTAATAATGTACTTTTGGCGGAAGATGAAAAAAATTCACATTTAGTCATGGGCGAGAAAACTGCTGCGTAGATGGACTGAACATTATGGCGTAATGGATAATCGGATGGAATTTTGGAAGCACGACTATCTTGATAATTAAACATAATTTATTCTTGAATGACAAATTTCCTAATAAATAACTGTAGACGTCTAGGGGTGCTAAACGACCCTCCCCATAATTTTAAATGTGCAATTACATTTCAATTAATAGCGAAAAGCTAGCTGAGGCTAAGAGACAAGTTCTCAGCTCGCTCGCGAAGAGCTGAAAGTACGCAGTTATTAGCTATTTATGCAAGATAGGTGCACAAAGTACAGCTAATCTGTGATTTGTTAGTATTACTTTTGGTTGCACTTTTCAAGCAGCGTTACGTAACGTAGAAAAGTCTCGAATTCGAGAGAACGGATGAATTTAGCGGGAGATCACCAAATTTAGAATGTTAATTTTGAGATCACCAAAGCTAAAATTTTTAAAGCAGCTATCGTATTTTTTGTATGTTACATTTCCCCTCTTGCTTCAAAAGAAAGGTCAGGAGAGCAGGGTGGAATATGTGAGGAAAATAAAGAACGTGTAAAAAATTAAATTAGCAACTTAAATTTCTCTTCTTAATTCTAAAAATGGTAACCTCTATTTGCACCACGTCATTTCGAGATTAATCCATGTCTATGATTCTTACGTAATTCTGATGATGTAAATGGAACTGAAACTCGAACAGCCAATTGTAATTTTATAGCAATATTAACTGCCCAATTAAAATGAATTGAGAACCAAAACTAACTCAGTCTGAATTAAAATTTCACCCTGAACATAATGTACTTGCTTTCAAAGCTTTGGCCTAGCTCCACTGCTGTCTGTCTGCTCTATCTACCTTACCTCGAATTTCTCTAAAATGTAAGCTTTTTGAAATAGGCACATTTAATGTGCCAACTTGATTGTGGCCACAACATGTTTGCTGCAGTAATAAAATGAAGATTTAATCTGCCTCGTCTCTAATTTTCAATTCATTAAGGGTCAACACTGCTACGCCATCAAAATTCCTGTGCCATCAAATTTCCTGCTGGTCATTAGTTCTGAGTTTGTTTTCATCATGATATACATATATTCATCTCAAATTTTTGCTTTTTCTTCGAAATTTAAATAGTTTCACATTGTTTTCTAAATTAATATATTCTATTCATGGATTTCTCTAATTTTTTTCTTTGCCAAACAGTAGATAAAGTCACTTTATAAAGAATAAAAAAGCATATTTTATGTTTTGCAAAGTGCTAATAAAATCATCTCTTTTTATGTAGCAGCCATTACGAATTGAAGTGACTTGAGAAATCGCTAAAACAAACTATGAATTATTATCCAGACGATTAGAAGGTAAACAACCGCAATTTACTCCATTCCATTTATAACATACAGTTCTTCAGATTTGTTTCTGGACACTTGCATTTTTGAAATTTAGTTTCCTATATCTTATACTAAATACTGAAGTACAGAAACACAAATTTCATCTCCAGAATAAAATAGAATAAAATTTTGGAAAACGAAAATTTTAAATATTTCTGACGCCTTGATTTATTTCTTTTCTATCAATATTTCTCATAGTATTGTGATAAAACATCTTTATCCCAAAATCTTATATAAAATTTTGCGGGACTTGAAGTGCTTCTACGGAAAATATAATTAGAAAAATTCTCCATTTTCTAGATCATCTGAAAAGTGAAAATCTCTGAAAAAGTTTTCCAGAGCTTGTTTGTATATGTTTTAGACAATTTTGCTTTGCTGTAAAAAAAATCTTTGTTTGGAATTTTTTAACTGCAACTATATTTCTGAAAGTATAAATTAACGTCTGCTACTTGACAGCTTTGTTTTCAGGCAAAATATCGCTTTTAAACAAGCAATAGTGGAAGCCTATATTTGTGTTCTTTCCGAAGAAAATTATTCGAATCTACGAGTCGTAAACTCGTATTTATTGAAAACTCGTATTTATTGAAAACTCGTATTATTATAAACTCGTATTTATTGAAAGATGTTGTGAAAGCCATGGTTTTTTCGTTAAAGCTACGATAGGGAATGTTGTCGAAAACAAAGGAAAAAAAAGTCAAAATAATAATTTAGCTTCAACTGGAAAGATTGTTCCATATACGTATCCAAGGAAAAAATGCAGTGTTTCGAATGTTGCAAAGTAAGATCTTTAATGTTAAAAAAAATCCGCCAAGTTAAAGGATAGTTGCAAAATCATTTAAATGCTGAGTGTCAACGGTAAACAGAGTGATTAATGTTGATTTGAATCTCAGAAAGGCGAAAAAATATAATGTGCATCGTCTTTCTCCGCGACATATCGCCAAACGCAAAACATGCTGCAATATTCTTTATGAGAAACATTTATCCGGACAAAAATGGGAAAATGTTGTCACAGTAGACGAATGTTGGGTGTATTTAAATGGCTGCAATAAAAATAGATCCATTTATTATCATCATAGAGGAGAAAAAATCTTAAAACATGATCAAGGAATCTAAAGAAAGTTTTTTAAGGGGTGTTAGAACCCCCTATACCGACAATGTTAAACTGGCCGTTTTCGATGTACCTTTTCTCAAAATCTGCTGTAGATATACTCTTGAAATTTTTTGTGTAATTAACGTACACCTATCTGATTATACTGAAATGAGCTTTTGAAACATTTTGAATTTTAGACTAATTTATAGACTATTTTATTAGGCATAGTAAAATTTAGCACTTTTCTCACGCAAAACAATTTGTGAATTTTTTTTTATCTTAATTTATCACAAAAAGCTCATTTCAGTCATTAAATATTAGAAAATATAATAAATAAGCCATAAAAATTTTAGGTACCTGGGAACAATAGTTTCTGAGAAAAGGTACATCGAGTATAAAAAAATCACGTTTGGAGAAAAACGCGTTTTTGTGTAAAATTCCTCATTTATCAAAGCATTAGATGATAAAATAAAACTAGATTTTTTAAAGTTCTAATTTTCATAGAAATTAAATTATAATATTTTTAGAAAGCTAAAAGTGTAGAGAATTTGAAAATGCAAAAATCCCAAATCAATGTTTTTTTTAAGATTTTTGGCTTCCAACACCCCTTAAGGCATTAATGATTGTTACTGGTTTCTCATATAACGGCAAGCTAAAAATACAGACAGAGAAGAAAAATGTTGAAGATCGACTCTACATATTATCAAAACCATACCTTTTTCCAGTTTTCAAATATTAAATATCTTCTCTTTACGCACTGTTTGATCAATCAGTAGAACTTCATCAACAGAAAGCAAGCACGGAACACATGAAAATCTATTGTTAATTTTCTGGGAAAAAATTAACAAGTAACGGGTCTCAAGGCCGTAACCCTTCACTCATGTCCCTACTAAATCTCTTAATTTATTACCAATGTATTTTGCTCTTTCCGGCTTTTAAAAAGCATGTTGTTCAAACATCGACCTGCAACCTCCTTAGGCTTTGGAAAGCTGTTTGTTAGCAATGGGATAAAATACCTCTTCCAATATTGCGGTGTGTGAAGGTGTGCGCCACCATGTGTGCTCCGTCCTAAGGTATAACCAATCGGAGTAAATGCCCACACAGTAAGTAGAACGAGAATTCATTCCAACCCAGACCAGAGTGAGCTATCCCCAGCAACACAATTGCATTTGTTTGTTACTAATAAAGAGAAAGATTCATGGGGCATGGTTACAGGGCCCTTTGAACATTGCTTGATTTACAATTAAGGTTGTTATGTTAACTCCCTTGCTTGTATATTTTCTACTACTGCGCATAATTAACATAGATATCGTATGGTGTATGAAGGTAAAGAAGAAGTAGGGTTATCAAATAAAACATAAAAATTTTATGTGAAATATTTCTGTAATTACAATGAAAGTCGTCTAAAAAATGGGCGAACAGCCTCTCCCTAATCACAATGTTACTAATTTTGTTTTATATTTGTTTCAAGTCAGATACGAGTA
The DNA here is from genome assembly GCA_000611955.2 of Stegodyphus mimosarum. NCBI lineage: Eukaryota > Metazoa > Arthropoda > Arachnida > Araneae > Eresidae > Stegodyphus > Stegodyphus mimosarum. Next base: position 246,183 of record KK113646.1, on the reverse strand, counting down.
AGACTGAAGAATAGTCACCATCTTGCACTTCTTCATCATATGCAGAGTATAAATAATTAAACATCGCTAAGCGAATAAATACCGATTTGGGAAAATTTTCTAAAACGTTCAGAAAATAAAATTTTTAAAATCCGCCAGTTTCATATTTTATCCTGTTTTTTTAATACTTGTTATTATGGTTAGATTATTTTCCATGTTTAAATATTTTTATTACTGGCTGAGTCAGAATTTACTGGAGAAACCTATTACAGAGTAACATTTTTATAATTCAAACCTTGTATTTACTGCTTTAAGCTTCATATCAGTCATGTACCATTAAGGGTTTACTAAATTTCAAGAATTAATACTTAATGAAAATAATAAGATAACTAAATAATTAAAACCTTTTGAAATGATACACTTTATATCTTTCTTTCATGTATTTTTGTTTATTTAGAAGCAACAATGAAAGTAAAAGCACAATTAAAACTTTTGTAAACACTAATTAACTTAACAACCTGTCTGTTTTTCATTTATTAATGTTCGGAAATTACTGACTGCTATAAAATTGCTCCTTCAAAGTGATAAAACTCTGTTTCTGTTGTTTGCCATCGTGATTCTATTTGCGTGTCAAACTGCAAACCTTTTGTTCAGCTAGAAGGTGTTTCTTGAAATGAATGGAAATCTAATTACACGTAACTTTTACTCCTCATTTAGCGCAAGCGGTAAAAAATTCGAGCAAACCATTCCATTATCTACCATCGGTTTTCATATAGTCTAATAGTTATTGTCATTTTGATGGAATGTTTTTATATAGGTATCATGATTTATCTCACTTTAATTTACTTGTCATTTTTTTTATAAAATGGGGAGTCCTTTTTTATTCTACGAAAGTGTAGATGCGTTAAAGAAGAAAAAGATAAAAAGAAACTGAGAGTGAACGTACGAGCAGTAGTGTCGTTTTTGGTAAATATATTAATATTTATTTTGCAGGTAACTGAAATTTTCGTGAAGTTTTTGGGTTTTAAGAACGCTAACTAACCATTAAAGCAAAATCCATCTATTTGTTTTTTAAAAGCATTTCGAAAAGCTGCATATGGAGGGAAAATAGTCTAAAACACTTTAAGCTTATTTATTGCTTTAACAGCATATCACGATCTAAGATATAATTATTATTTACGTGTTCTGCCCTAAGGCATTACACGGAAGGGAGGCATGCCTTCATGGACCACTTTCTAAGGAAAACTGGCTCGTATTAACACGTTACACATTGGGAAAAACCACGAAAACGCCTATGCAGCCCGTTCGGGGATTCGAACCTTGGGGACGGAGTTTAGGGACTTTAGCGCTTGGCCGCTAGTGGGCCACGATCCTAGATAGAAGAATCTTTCTTGACACGCTTATTATATTGCTTTATTGTGGCGTGTGCAGCTTGGGAACCCATAACCAGATAGTTTTCTGTCTTCTGTAACTATCTTAAAGACAATTTTTTAATATCGTTCGACAGATAGTTTTTTTGGTCGTTGCTAACTTAAAATATAGATGAACCAAATATTATTTAGTTAAAATTAAAAACTACGCAAATTTTTGATTAAATAAAGGTACTTATGTGTTATACCATCGACAATGAAACTATCGCCAAGCAGAAAGATTTAGTGCCAATTTTGGATAACATGACATTACAACACTCTCATAACTTCTAGGGTTCCGTTTCATGTAACCTCGTATGATTCTCGGCAAGATATCTTCTGCTTTTATAAACAAGTTTATAAGTTAATTATTATTGCTATATTTTGTTTTGCACTTTGTAAAAAAATATGATTGAAATTTGAAAACTACCCACTACAGAACAGCAAGCAGTGGATTATTTTCAAAGTCATGGTATTTTATCATCTAAAAACGTGTGTGTTAATGGACATAGTATGGTCAGCTGCATATGGCTAACAAAACAGTAATAGACTAGAAAAATTACCTGAAGGAAGTTTTGTATGTATAGTTTGGTAAACATAGCTTCCTTCCTTCCGCCATCAACGGAACAGCTGGGGTTAGGTGCTTTCACCCTGTTGGATCCTGTCGATGGAATTAAAAATAAATAAATAAATAAATATAAATAAAGAGCTTAGAACTGTGTCCTCCGGGAATTGGCCACGCTAAACGAGGAACATTTTTTCACTATTATCGTACATGTTAGGCATACAGATATATTAAGGATATGATATAGACTCCGATACAGATGTAAAAATGAACAAATACATTACAAATTGTGAATTCCGGTACAATTGTAGAACATGAAATAATAGAAATTGTCAAAATAATAGAAAATGTGGGAAGCCTTGCGGAATGAAAACTGATTGTTTATTGAATAAAAAAGAGCCATTTCCTTCAGAAATCCGCAGAAACGCTTGGCACAAATTTGGCGAGATTTGCTACAATTTCTATGTTTCCCTGGTAGCCAACTTTCACGATCGACGGGTCAATACGGAAGTACCTAAAAAATCAAACATATTTAAAAATTTCGCTCGCACAGAGGTACCTTCGCAAATGCTTAAAAATATTTGTAAAAAAAAAAAACCTTTCAAAGAAATTTATGTTTTAAGCATTTGGTCTCTCATAAAGTTTATGTAAATTTACATAGCACTTTCAACAGCCCAGACGGTTAGGGGAGCCGATTGCGATACCAAAGGGCCCGACCTCGAATCACGGAGAAGGCTTGGCTGTAACTGTCCGTCCCTTCATAGGAGGCAAAGGTGGCCCACCTATTAGGTGCTCCATAATAAAGTGATCACCAACTGTGGCCTTAGTAGTGAAAAAAAAAACATAGTAATTTCATTCCTTTCACTGATGAGATAGCGATTTACAAATAAGTAGTACATTTTTCAAATTAAAAGTACACTCAGCAAGTGAAACACTTTGTTTAAATCATGCCTTAAAATAAGGATCTTTTTTTAGACTTTCAAATTAAAATCTGCCCGTTTTTTTTACTAAACACTTTTCTTTATTATAATTTTAATTAACTCTGAGTGATGATGCACACGGCCAAATTTTTTTCGTATCTGAAAGAATAAAAATTGTTCCGATTTCTTGCTTTATTAATAATTAAATTCTGATTATTTGTAAGAAAATCAAAAAGCTAATATGTAGGAGCAAGTAAACGTAGCTAAATTATTTTATTTCTAAGACACTAAGACAGTTGACCTGCTTTATTTAAAAAATTATATTCGATGAAGTCATGTAAGAAACTCTCTCTTTCTTTTCTCAGTAAATAGAAAACTTGTAATTTCCAGTAGGCTTTAAGCGCAGTACCAGAAGCAGGTGCAAGGCAAATGTCGTCACGATTTTTAAATTGTTCTTGATTTACTTCTTTCATAATCATCCAGGCTACTTCGACATACATGCGCTGCAGGCGTCCTTGAAAACTCACGAAAGTGTTCTTGAGAAATAATTGTTTATTTATTTTATTCTTTGAGTGAGCTTTTATAATATGAAAGAAATCTTCTTCCTAGGGAGAATATTTTTGTAAAATTTTAGTATTTACTTATTAGTTAGTGTTTTCATAATTTCGATCATTTCAATTTCTATTCTACTTAAGAAGTTAAATTTTTAAACACGAATCATAAAGCTGAAACTTAATTAACAATTAACTTCAAGTGCTTGGAAAGGAATGCTTAAAATAACCTTTTCTTTATTTTTTCGTTAAAATAGCTCATTTGAGTTAATTAGTTTTAATTTCTGTCTTCAGTCTCCATATTCTCTGTACCTATGAAAGTTCGTCACATTATATATATTCAAGGCAAGAGAATTCAGTACGCGTTCGCGTAAGAATTTGTTTCTGAAAGAGAGAGACCTTGTCATGTATCACACAAAATGCAATTATCTGTTTCATTTGCAAATGTCAAACAATGTTCGAATTTTTATACACATTTAAGTTCAAATTGGGCATCATTTCTTACATCAGTTGTAAAGACGGTATTTAGGAAATTGCACAATTTTTTCTCCCGGGAACCTCTGAATTCGCAAATCAATGTTTTCAGAAGTTTCAAATGAAAGACGGCACAGATTATGCTATTTCAAGGAGATTTTAACTGAAGCAATAGTAGTAACTGCATAGATATTCCGTCTTTCCCGGCAAAGAAATTTTATTTTACTCTTATCTGTTTATTTATTTACTAATTTATTAACATTCTTTTGGATAATATGACACACAGCTGTCATTTAAATCTACTATAATTTCCATTATGACTGCAAACTGGAGCACAGAACTTCATTCAATCTAACTTTTCTACTTTTCCATGATTAGTCATCTTTGGTCTTTCATCGTCATGCTCACCCTACTATCATCAGCCTTTGTACAAGGTATTACTTCAGCCACTGAATCCCAGAATTTCTTAGTATTATTAAATCCTGTGGATTTTCAACATTCTAGCTTTACGAAAATAGAGAACAGGTTTTTTTCAGCTATGATTTACCATTACTTTTTTAACTTTATTCCAAAAGTTAGTAATGAGATTTATCGTAAAATATCACGAATTTATCCTTTAGAGCTTCTAGTTCTCTTTCAAGTACATCTTTTAGACGATAAGAGCAAGAGCAGTTTTTGGACAATGCATGGATAATTTGAAAAACGGATTATCCGTACTCAGCTTGTGAGGAGTCCAATGCTTTCTTAAGTTTATGTAGTTTTCATTTAAAATCATTAAATTATATTATAAATTTAAGATTGATCGTTGTGATATGAGAACACAAACTACACTCTTAGACAAAAAACACGACGCACAGAGGAGATATAAAGCAAATTGGACACAAATTGATATGCATACAGGTTTCCACAGAAAATGAAAAATTTTACATTTTGGTTCCCAATGAATGAACGGTTGTCGCTACAGCGCATCTGAGCTGCGCAATTGGCAAGATATTTAAGAGGAGAAATTACGATTCCAGGTGATAAATTCTTCACGAATTTCATTCCTGGTAGACAGTAACTGTGCCTCGCATACAGGTGCGCGAACGATATGCGCAGATGTCAGAATTTGAGAGAGGTCGTGTAGTTGGACTCAAAGGAGCCGTTGGTCTTATCGGCGAATAGCTCGACATTTGAGCAGGAGCGATGCCACTATTAGACGATGTTGGCAGGAATGGGTGAACCATGGCGCACACAGCGTCAAGAAGGAAGCGGTAGGCCTAGAGAAACGACAGAACGGGAAGACCGAGCAATCGTCAGAGCGACACTCACAGTCCCAGATGCATCATTATCATCAATTGTACGTGCAACTAGTGCTTCAGTGACCGCAAGGACCATTCATAGACGGCTCACAGAAAGGGGGCTGAGGTCACGGCGCCCCTTGTGCTGACTACCATTGACCTCTGTACAACGTCAAGCCCGTTTGCAGTGGTGTCGGGCTCATTCGCACTGGAATGTCACTGACTGGAGTAGAATAGTCTTCAGTGATGAGTCCCGCTTTGAACTGAGCCCCGATGACCAGCGAAGGCGGGTCTGGAGACGCCCCGGACAGCGATGTGATACCAACCTGACTCTCTTCCGGCAGACAGGCCGACAACGAGGAGTGATGGTCTAGGGTGCCGTTTCATTTCATAGTAGGACCCCTTTGGTTGTCATCCGTCGTAACCTTACAGCACAGCGGTATGTCGACGAAGTTCTAAGACCCGTTGTGTTGCCTTTCATGTCACGCCACATTGGGCGTACATTTCAGCAAGAAAATTCCCGCCCCCACACTGCACATATATTTACTGCTTGCCTTAGTGCTGGCCGAACATGGCCTTGGCCAGCAAGATCGCTGGATCTCTCTCCTATTGAGCACGTTTGGAGCATTATGGGCAGGGCCCTCCAACCAGCTGGGGATGTTGACGATCTAACGCGCCAGTTGGACAGAATTTGGCACGATATCCCTCAGGAGGACATCCGCAACTTCTATCAATCGATGCCAAGACTTATTTGCATAAGGGCCATAGGTGGACAAACGCGTTACTGACTTTTTCACTTTGTGAAGCTCTATCACTTCAATAAATCATCCAATTTTTCTCAACCTGTAATCATTTGTTTTTCTGTACATGTACATCACTTCTACCAATTTTGTACATGTACATCACTTTCATGGTGCGTCGTTTATTTTGTCTAAGAGTGTATTAGCGAATTTAGATGCATGTTTAGATGTCTAAGTATTATGACAAAATACTAATGACGTTGCATATTATTTGCGATGGAGTATCCATGTTCAAGGTAAAAAATTCTTTAAAAAGTATTTTTATCTTACTGTGTTTACGTACATAACGTATTTTCAAGTAAAGCAGATTAAAATGCCTGAAGTCTTATAAAACCATAATGAAACCTTATCCTAGAGAGTTAATTCGACAACTTGTATGAGATTCACGTTTTACAATAATGACATTACACAGATTAATATTACCATGAAATTCAATGGAACATAAACTATTAGTACTACTTTAAGTAATTATACATCATCTTAACTTTAAGGTGAAAAGGAAAGCTTAATTTTCCAAATTCTGTATTCAGTTTTATTAGATAGGCATTGATATGTGCAATTATACACGAGATAATTCATTATCATATATAAAATCAAAATTCATAACGAGTTTTTTAGTATCTCTAAATGGGATACTGGATTGAAACGGGCAGCTTCAGCATTTTCAGATGAATGTTCTAACTACAGAACTACTGAAGAGAATTTCCTTTAATTATTTTAGTATATTCGTAATAGATTACGGTCTTGGTTACTGATTTAAATAGCTACCCAAATGATGTGATAAAAATAATGAGTCATTTAAATCATTTGAAAAATAAATGCGAACTATTAATAGTATGCGCCGATCTAACAATAAATAATCATTCATAAATAATGCCGAAGGGGAATTTTGTTAAGTAAGTGTTAAAATACTTTTCAGTCTCACGCTTCGTATAATGTGCAGTAGATTTACTAAATGTTTATGTTGTGACGTAATCCTTAAAAACTTTTCAATTGTGTAGGAACTCTTACATGAAAACTTAATTACTATTGTAGAGGTTATTTTAAGTTTTTAATAGTTATTTTAATTTTAAAACGTGCTTTACTATCTATTCTTGTTTCCCACCTACTGTTCCTTACCATAGTAAGTTTACAGTATCGCGTTGCATGTAAATGAGGTAGAAAGGGTATGTAAAGGAAGATTTTCCTTACTTCAGAGCAGAAGAGATAAGTCCTTAGTGGCGCGTTAGGCTACTTCGTTGTTTAAAGCCTAACTCCGCTCGGCAGCCTGCTCTATCAGCAGGCACGTGCCAAATGCCTGCTGATAGTCGCCGGCTAATTTAAAATAAGAATAAATTACGTTAGATAATTTTGTACAGCTTCGACTAAGTTCAGTTGAGTTTAGCATTAGATTAGTTTCTTATTTTCTTATCTGGAGTTGAAGCCCAACTGGAGGCTTTTCTGTAAGCATTAAAAGGGGCCATCTGTGTCCTTAGTTTGAGGTAATAAAGGATGAATTTAATTCTTCTTTAGACTGTAGTAATTAATGTAAAATTAGTTAATTCGTTCCTGTTTCGTCATTTGGGATAGCAGTCAGGCGCGGCCCTGAATTAAGCGTTGGGTCTGAGTATTCGGGGTTGCCTCTCGTGCTGCCCTTACACCCGGGCTACTCTAGACACTGGTGGACGTGGTGCTGTACTGGTTAACCTTAATGGTAAAGGGACAGTGCCACTTCACCCGTCACTTGTCACTTCCTATTTCGTAACATTAAAAAATATGTGTAAAGATAAGTATAATGAACAAAATAATGAACGTATAAAATTGGCCAAAATTTAATTTACATTTACTGTACCTCTATACAAAGGAGATTCTATTAAGTAGACGGTATAAATGGAAAATGACGAGGAAAATTTTATTATTTGGATGCGTTTCTTCCATAAAAACAACAGGAAATAACTTCTTTTGCCTTTACTCTTTCTCTAAGCGTCACTGGGCTCTCCTTAAGACCCTCTAGGACTCTTCCACTCAAAATTTGCCCAATGTGATTTGTTGTTGCTCACATTAACTTTTGACTTTTAGTCTTTCTCGTGTATTTTTAAGTACTTTGCTGTTTTCTATGTAATGCTGAGTTTCGAACCCGTGTTAGGTTTAAAAGAATTTCATATTTTCAGTTTTTATGTTTCAGAACGAGTTCCCATCTTACATCCGTAATTTTAATACCATACGTTCTGTTTTAATCATTTATATTATAACTTTCCATGATCTTGTTTTTCATGCATACGATCCTGATATATTTCAAATGCATTGATTGTGTTAATTTTAACTTACTATCCTTGTCATAGATATACGGCTATAAAAATGGCCGTCTTCGGGGAATAACTGGTTACAGGCGAAAACATCGCGGCAAAAATATCTTGCGGCCAAAAATTTCGCGAAGGAAACAGCGCAAAACGAAAATGTCATCGAGATTAAAGAAAGCAAGGAGAAAACATCGTCGTCGAAAATAAAGGAGTTCAAAAAAATCGTCGCAAAAAATATCGTGGTGATCGTGGTAAGCACCTACAAATCGTCAAATCATCGTATGACGATAACATAGCAGACATACAGCTTTTAGGCATTTAAAAGTTATAAATATGTATTCGGGTAAGATATATGAGCTCAAGAAGGAATAAAGAATACTTTTACCTCTATATTTTATATTTTTGAGTAGCTAATACGATTTTGTTTAAAAAGCAAGAAGAATTCTGAAAGGAGTAGACTGAAAAGGGGTAGAAAATTACTGCTATACATAGCAATTAATGGAATTTTAAATTTATGTACTTTAGAATTTTAAATTTATATACTTATTTATGAAAGGTAGTCATTTAATTATTTAATTAATATCTTTTATAAATTTACATTGGTAATGTATCATTAATCATTAAAATATAGTCTAGAAAGAATCAGAAATATAACTTATCACATTGTAAAATTATTTTTCTTCTCTTTTGTTAATATAATATTCTTTTAATAAAATTAAAAGTCTTATTTTATTTCACTTCATTCGTCTTCTTAAAGTGTTATTAACATTTTCATATGCAGCGTGCAGTTAGTCATTTGGATATGGAGAATTTGCATTTATTGGATTATGGCAAAGCACACTAGAGCTGTCTGCCTGAAGGAGGGTGTACCTTCGGGGAAAGCTTTCTCAGGAACTGGCTCGTATCCCTGTTATACATTAGGAAAACCACGAAACTCTCATTCATTCAGCTAGTTCGTCGGGTCCAGTAGCCAGTATTTAATGATGTTACCGCTCGACTACTGATGATCAGCAGGGGAATATTACAGGAAACTATTTTTCCTTTACATAAGTTATGATGAAGACTTAATTTAAAATTATGCCGAGAAAATTTAAATGCAGATTTTTTTCAGGAAGAATATATAATTACATTGAACCCTCTTGTCGACTATCTCCCTAAAATGACTAATACAGTATAACTGCGTAAAAAAATTAATTAGCAGCTAAATACACCATTTCAGCTAAAAACTATCAATACAACTTTATAAAAGAAATAAATTAAATAATGACTTTAAATAGTTAAGTGGATAAATTTACAATTCTATTAACTGTTATTCTAGCGGCAATTTTCTAATCATTTTCAGTTTTTGAATCCTAAACCACCTGCTTGATTTTTCTGCAAAAATTTATTGGTTAATTAAAAAATCTGAAATATGGCGGTCAAAATAACCCTCATGTCTTTTTACGCACACAAACTACTATGCGAATATACATTTACAAATATTAAAACCTTTGTGATGTCATCATGCGATGATTTAGTGGTGCTTTATTTTTTACGATCATATTTTGTATAACAATCTTTTAAAACTACGATGTGTTTGAACCGCGTTATTTTCAACTATGATGTTATTTCGCGACGTTTTAGAACTACACTGTTTTCTCCTCGCTTTCTTTTCACCTACGCTGTTTTGTTCGACGATATTTTCGCCTTGTTTTGTTTTCTCTGCGACATTTTCGTCCGCCATGTTTTCGGCTACGCTGGAATAAATTTAGCAGAAAAATTTGTTATATTTACGTTTCATGTATAATGAGCACTTCTTTCAGCTATAGAACTATATACCAGTGTTCAGGGGTTTAACAGAGAGACAGCTAGTCACAAATACCTCTCTTTAAATAGTATATTGACGCTTCATTTTAAAATCTAGCATATACCATTAACAAAATTTTTTATTTGATGGGAATTTAATGCAAAACTCCGTTTTCTTCCATTGACGTTCATAGTCACTCATACTACGAATTTATGAGTTGAAAAGGCTAATATCACATCATTACTCTTTTCAGAGTTGGTCATATACCTCTTCAAACATCATATTCATAGGTTAAATAGAGTTGAAGATGTAGTTGATTGAAAACAAAAAGTAATTACACCCTTTTACTTGCCTGTAAACATCCTCTAGGCATTCCGGTTTTTGATGCTTCTTTCATTAGCAATTTAGAAGTCATTAGAAAATAGTAGGGTTATTTGTACTCGCTTTAGAGGTGATTTGCTCTTGAACTGAAAATTTTCCAATTACTAGATTTTCATGCTTATAGCAAATTTCTACGATATTTGTGCTTAATCATGTATTTAAAATTCTCTGAGAGAAATTTAAAAGCGATATAAGATACAACGTCATTTTATAATGTTGATTTTCAATAAATTTATTTACCATACAATAGAAAATTTCATCGTCTGCTTTTAATGAAATGCATAGCTGAAAACTGCAGTGTATTCTTTTTTGGAAAAGAAATTTGGCGTCCTCCTCGCCCCCGAAGAAAGTAAATTTTATATCACTCATTCGTATTCATTCTTTCATAATATAACTTTTTTTTCTAATTGACTAAACCATTTGATGACAGATTTAGAAATTCTACCGAAATTCTTCCGCGGCTGAAAAAGGGATTCCTTCGAAAAGTATTTTGAATACACACTTCAGATTTCATTTTCTAAATTTCTAGATGGAAGGACATAACTTTCAAAATAGTTTATTTTGTGGGGAACTAATATTTTTGCCATATGGTTTATTTTGCTGGGGTGCCGAATTCATTTACTGAAAACCGCAAATACCTTAGAAAAGATTTCTTTCGAAATCTGCAAAACTACATAAATCTTAAACTATTAAAACCGATTGCTAAATTGCTTTTTTTTAAAGTTTACATTTTATTTTATTTTTACATTCTTAAAACTTTTAAATAGGTTTCTTACTTTGTAAAGTTTTTTCTCCCTTCTTCTGTATTGCATATTGTTCTGAAATAAACCTAATGACTCTGCAAATTTTTACAATTTTAGTAAGAAACTCTTCAAAGTATTAGATTGTAGATTGTAATAATTTTCTTCATTTTTATCAACCGTATGACATTTAGACTGTATCTTTTTAAAAATAGTAAAATTCACAGAACATAAGATTAGAATAAAATATTTGAAATACACTCCTCATATATTCAGGCAGGCAGACCAGATAGTGAAAGGATACCTACAGAAATCTGTTTTTGGTACGCATTTGAAAAGCAGATGGATTGTTTTAGATCTCTCTTCAATGTCGGGAAATAGACATTCCTTTAAGATGAGGTTTTAGGTATCGAAAGATAGAATAGTTTTGAGAGGATATATCTTGAAAAAGAAAGTGGCAACTGAGGACACCCACTTATTTTGAGGCATAAATTTAGTGTAGTTGTTGACAGGTAAAAGAAGCGTTATCATTTAATAAAAAGCTTTTGAAAGAATGGTTTCTGACTGAGTGACATTAATCGCAACATTAAAAATCACCTGTTTAATCCTTTGTGTTAAAAGCTGGTCAGGTGATAAATCTCCATATGTCTTTTTCAAATGCAAAATGGTTTTGTCTTGGTTCATAAGATTTTCTTAAAAAAAGTGCAATTTGATTGTTTAATTTTCCAACCGTGGATATTTAAAAGTACAAGAATTCTGAAAAGAGCATTCAAGAATATTTGAAAGCCACTTCTGAAAGATAATTGAGACTTGCAAAAGAAAGAGTAGAAAAAAGTACTGCAGAATTCTGAACATAAACGGACTCTGACAGTACAAGCTGAAGACACATCTTTTCACTCCGTCAGCTGTCAAATCGCTGTTTAATTTTCTGCAGACGTATATCATTAAATGCGCTTAGGTAGCTTTTACTTTATCAATTATATCTGCCAAAACAATTTTTGATTCTTTGAATATGCAGAATGTTTCTACTGCCCTTCTGTTTGTAGTGTGCGTAAAGTAATGTACTGAGGCGTTTTCAATAATATGGCTAGAGATAAGTAGATTTGCATATTTAAATCGACTCATGTCTGGGAATGTTATAGATTCTGAGATCATTTGAAGCAAATAATGAGACAGGCATCTGTGCAAATACTATTCAAAGCTGCAGATTTTAGATTGATGATTTCAGCTGGTAACGAAATGATTAGATGACAGCAATCAAATTTGACAAAGAGGAAATATACACTACATTTTAACAGCAGTTTAATTTTGTAATAAACAGTATGATTTTTCACATATTAAGAGAAAGGTCATAAAGTTTTTCTTTTCTTTTAAGCTTATAATACATTTTTGTTTCTGGCAAACCGAAAGTAAAAATGAATTATTGTGATGCTAAGTAATAAGTTTCTTGTAAGTATATATTTAACAGGCTTAAGAAATTTTAATTGTTATGTAATAAAATAATAAGGAAATGGACATTTACTCTTAGATCTATAATTATTACCAGCTATTAGAAAATGAACGCTGTTCATACAGTGCAAAAATGACATAGTTGTTCCTAATTTTTGTATATATATGTAAATACTTTTAGTGAAGTTATGTTTAAAAGTTTAGTATCTTCTGTATAATGTAACCTGAAAATCTGAAAAGTCGAAGCAGTGCCGGAAAAATAAGTGTGCTGGGGCAAGTCTAATTAACATTGAGGTAAATGGCTGTCTCGCTAAATTAGCGAGAAATTGCCAAAAGTGGGCACGCATGGCGAGTATTCGGCGACATTTCGGTCCGGTCCCTGTATAACTGTAACTGAATAGCCGTAATTGATCCCTATATGTAACTATTACTATATCTGGCGCTTATATGTAACTTTAACCATATATGTCTTCCAGTAATTTCCAGAAATTTAAGATGCTAGAGGTTTCTCGGCGGCCAGAGGAAAACTGTATAAGCCCGAAAAGAGCATCTACTGGACCCACATTCTACATTACTGTACTTGAATCACCCATAAGGGAACTACATCAAGACAGCCGGAGCACGGAGTTCTAAAATGCATGATGATAATCGCGGCGAACTGGGAACAGTTTTCAGTTTTTCATTTCAGGGTCGACTTCGGAGTATTGAGATTATCTCCGCGTGATTTTCTTTAGATCCACTTTGTATTGTGTTGAGTTAACTTCTTTAGTTTGAAGTGTAACGAGTGATTTTCTTTGTGTTACTGAGAAGGACTGTAGGAGTTACCTTTGTTAATTTTCCATTAATTTAATGGCATTATCAAATGTATAAGCCAATATATTTTTAAATGTATCATAAACGCCCCACGCTTTTATTATTCGCGATATAAAATCGTAAATGATTTCGGTAAACAGAAGCATTTAATTTGTTATTCCCATGAAACTATATGATGTATTATATCTCTCCTTTTAGTGCATTAATTGTCGCATCCGTTTTAAATAAAAGCTTATTTTATTAAAATATTTTAATTGTGTTTTGTTTTATATGTGAGATAGTCCTGAAATTAAATGAGTATACAGAATTGTTCTGCGCATTTAGTTAATCCTATTTATACGTGTAATAAATATATCGCCGACGCCTAAGTTTATGGTTTGCAAGAGGGTGAATGAAATACTTTAATGAAGGATTTTTGAGAGAAAATTTGGTGCTTTACTGAAAGTTCCTTTCTTAGTAAGCAATTTTTTTCTTGTCAGAAATTATTTATACGTTCAACTAAAAGTATTTTTTCCTGTCCAACTAAAAGGATTTAGTTCAGATTTTGGTTCCAGAATTTGTTTTTAGCACTGAATTGCTCTTTGTTCTGTTATAAAAATTGAAAAAGACAGGATTTTACGCAGCTAATTAAATACACGTACGATCAGTGGCGGCTCGTAGCTAAAATTAGTGGGGGTGCTGTTCCAAAAAAATTTAACCTTTGTTTTAAACCTGTGTAAAGGGAAACAAACATGTATAAAAAGAAAATTTATTTTGAAACTTCTATGAAATTTTACAAAAGAAAAATTAAACATTTCTTAATTACTTTAACTTAAATTGTTACAGTTCAAGCTTTACCTATTCATTTAAAAATGAAATCCATTCTTCTTGTTTTAATTTGCGCGAAGAGATCAATAATTTTCTCCTTGATCTCTGGATGACAACTGAGGAAATTTTTCTATATTGAAAGCATTGCAAGCGCATGAAAACGAAAGCTCTTGAAGTTCACTTACAGTCACAGAATTTATTACTTGAGGATGCAAGGACATGGTTAAAGTTTTCTGTAAAATAAAAGAACCGAAAAAAAATGAATCAAATAGAATAGCTGAAAAATAATCTAACCAAGAATATGGTGTATGATTTTTAAACACAGCACACGCGGAGTAAAAAAAAGAACCAGCTCCCAATGATACTCCAGATTCGGCACTGTAAAAGCGACAGTGCTCTCTCCCTCTCAGCCTCGTACGCTCCTTCCTAAGAGCGCATGCGCAGAACAGCCAAATACCACACGCGCGGAGTAAGAAATAATCACGTTTCCAGAATTTCGGCACTGCAAGAGCGACAGTGCTGTTTTATCTCCCTGGTTCGAGTGCTGCTTTCTGTGCGCGCTTGCGCAGAACAGCCTTGTGAAGCGCAGTTCCATACAAAAACTTTCGTACCTTTTTCATAAACTGGAGGATGGCTACTGACATTAAGTTTAAGGATTATATATTGTAGAAGTATAAAGAAAGAATTAAAGAAAAAAGGGCTCATTATATTAAATATTAAAAATAATAATAAGTGGAAACAGGGGGTGCTGCAGTTGCACAGTGCTAATTACGAGCCGCTACTGCGTACGATCTAACATAGATGAATGAAGTCAAGGGCTAGGGAAATGAGCACTTAATTCAGTCCCGGTTACACCATTCCAGCGCTGTGAGAGATTGAAATTTTAGGCGTATACGTTTTCTATATGAACTAGATATATTAATAAGTCCAAGCGAAATGAACTTGTATTTATTTATGAGAATAACTTATCCTCCGGAAATACACGCCTAAACTGCTGCCTACATCACTTATTTTTGGGTTGGCCTTGATGAATTTGTATATAGTCTAAGAACTCCACTCAGTCATAATTTTGAACTCAAAACTATTTCAACTATTTCACCCTTTAGTATGCTTGAAGAGCAAGCTTTTACCATCAACAGAACAATAATACAAGCTCTTACTTACGGTAATTTAATTTAAACTATGTTATTGATATTAACTGCATCTTAATTAATGTTATCTAAGATTTGTAAACTGTACTTTGAAACTGTACTGCGAGGGTAAATGGCGAATAATTCATATTTAATGAATATGCAGACTAAACTACCCAAATCATAATGTTTTCTATGCACTGTTAAGTGATCATATGGAATTCAGTACTGCCGTGTAAAGGCTCTCAATAACAACGTTGACTGAATTTAATTCATACGCGGCCAACTCGTATGTATTGAATTCGCTATATGAAAATGTAGTTTAGTTCCTTTGATTTTCATGCAGGTGGTTTCATATATAGCCACGACTTGGGCAGGCAGATTTTATTTCCGTGGGGGGGTGGGAGGCACTCATTTCGAGTTTTGTATTATCTTTTCAAATATCAGATAGCAAAACATTGTCTCCCCCGAAAAAAACTTTACATTCGTTATTTATCACAAATCACTTCAAGATATTTATACTTCCTCATATAAATGAAAGAGCACACAAGGTACATCATCCAAATAATGAATAAGGTAGCCAACATAGGCAGTGATATCTATCAGCCCTAAAGAATAAAGTTAAATTCAATAACAAATTTCGATATACCCACCAGTTTTCTCTCCTGTTTTTTCTGCATATTCGAGACATATTATGCCATTGCAAGCCACATCTCAGGTAAATAATAATCAGCATAACCCATCACAAGATTTATTTCGTCAAAAATGCTAGTCTACATATATACAACATAGTCGATCTTATAAGTATTTTGAAACACTATTAATAAAGGAGTACTGCCCTTTGAAAATCCATTATGCCACAACGTTATGCTCGCAGTTATGCAGTCGAAGGTCAACTTCCGTTGAACGTATGTTAAAGCGCTGTTGCCATTGTCTGCGCTCAACTTTTAGCTGTCAATTATCGTCATTTATACATTCTTTTTCAAGATCAGACACGTGTGAGAAAGAAGAAAACAACATTTTGTTTAAGAAAACCCGACACAGAATTATGAAAATAAAATAAAACCTTACATGTTAATCGATGTTGTACCAAGAAAATAATACATTGGAAATGTGAAGTACCTTTGGTGCATGAAAAGTTTAAAAAATAAATAAGAAACAACTTTGAACTTAGAAGACATGTATTAAATGAATGAAAAATTTCACCTTCCGAAATCTTAAGATGTTATTCTGCGCAAACTGTTTAGAACAACCTAGTGCTATGTTTCTTCCGTTGCTATATTTTTTTCTCTTGCTATTGCAAAAATGCTTATTAGTATACATTTTTTATTACCATCGTCCAGAACATAATAACTCAACAGATAAAATCAGTTTTCTGTATCTAACAACTTTTTATTTCGCAGGTGCTAATTTTTTTCCGCCAAGCAAAAGTGGAAAAGTTGCACAAGAATGATGGCCGCGCCACATTTTCTCTCTGTGTGATACTGGTTTTAAAGGATTTTTTGTCATTTGAGTAATACCATGTAATAATAACCGGCAGTCTGTGTTTTCGAAAACTTGTTACCAGTATCGAATTGAAAAACTTAACATAGGTTTCTCTTAACGTCAGAGTATGAATGTAGACCGAAAAATTAACATTAAGAATATCATAAAGCGTCCGTACGGGGAGAAAACCAGGAGAAATATTTGAAGTACTAATTCGCTTCACTAGCCGCTTAGTTCTCAGAAATCAAACTAGATAAATGGCATGCTTTGAATAGTTTCAAGCACTTGACCACAAATGTACTTCGAAAGCTTTTGAATATGAAATGTGCCATGATGTAAAATTAAATTTATAGTTGCATTATGTATGATTAAATGATCTGATAGTATTTGAGCTGTATACTGGTACATAAACAACAAATCTAAGGCCCTACTAAGTCTCCTAGAAACTTAAGATACTAACCTCCTAGGGACATCAGATGAATTCATTAAGATAACCTTCTTGTTCTTCAGTTTAATGATGCCCAACATTTGAGAGTGGAATTTTATTAAGTTTTATAAAGCTGGAAAAGTCATTGATATTGTAAAGCCTGCGATGGACAATTTGGTTTTTCCAAAGCAAACCAGTTCTGTTGTTTGTTCGGAGATCAAGGTACGGAGATCATTGAAGAGAAGTGTTATCTGATAAAATCTAGACCGCCTTTCTAAAATTAATGATACATGTATTATTTTAAGGCTTATTTGAAGATTAACATCTTCGAATTAATACTGTTTAATCATAGAAGGTGATGGCTTTATTAAGTCTTTCTTCCAAAAGAAGTTCATGAGAAACCATGGTAAGGTTTATTGCCTTAGGTTTAAAAATGTGAAGTGTGAAGAATCGTAGAATTAACAGAAGGCCCTGTTAGTGTACCTAAGTTATATGGTTTAATTGTTTAGTTGTAGACCTCTTCCTTAAGACTCACTGCATTAAATACCTTACTGAAATGTGTTTTTTAATAATCAGCTCTGAAATTAGTTGAACTAAGAATACAATGCGAAGTAATTTTCTCACTTTAAATTGAATAATTGTAGAATTTATGGAAAAAAAGTGTAAACGAGAGTAGCAATGCGTTCATTTATCAAATGACAGCGCACACTAGAAATTAGTATATTCTTAAAGGAACTTGTTGGTTTTGCAATAAAATATTGTGCGCAAAATACTTTGTGCTTTTGCATTAATTTCGCTTTGCTCTTGGAAAAAAATACGAAAAATGGAATTCTTGTATTTGCAAAATCATAAATCAATCTAAGTAAAACCTTGAATCGATCAAATTTGAAGAAAACAGACAAAAACTTACTTCTTGAAAGAAAACATTTTGACGAAAATGTGTTATTTGGTAAAGATTTTCAACAAAATAGTGCCCTGATATTTGCAGGTGTGGAAGAAACTAGGTAATAGTTTAAACACAGAGTTGAAATTAACAAGAAAATGACATTTTATGCATTGTTCCTCCTAATCATATTCGAAGCCCCTCTGTAAAATTAATAATTGAATTAAATCTATTTTTACAGCGAATATAAAGCAAGAAAATTAGAAATATTTGATAATTATAAAATACAATAATGCTGAATCTACGCGATTTCTGCATTTATTATTAATATTGCTTATTTCCCACTTCCTTTTTAAATCCACAATATTCCTTTGCATAGGAATTATTATTCAATCATTCTCTTGTAGAGGTTATTTTAAGTTTCTAGCAGTTATTTTAGTTTTTAAATATGCTTTACTGTCTATTAAGTTTTTAGTATCGCGTTGCATGTAAGTGAAACAGAAAGAGTATTTAAAGGAAGGTTTTAGTTCCTTCAGCAGAGCTTTTTACGTTAAGCACAAACTAAGTAGTTAGAGACATTACGCTATTATCAAGACACACATAGGGAGAATTATGTTCAATGTTCCCCTTATATCTTGCATTTTAGGAATTTTTACATCAGGGTTCTTGTCCAAAGATACAGTTATTGGAAACGTATTATCCTCCAATTTAGTTTCAGTTCGTTCAGTTTTAGTAATTCCTTCTATTGGTTTACAGCCTCTTACTCAATTCGTATTTGTTTATTTTCCTTTAAACTTAACATTAAATCCAAGCCAGACCTAGCTTTCTATAAGAATATCTATTAAGTTATTAGAAAATGAAGAAAACATAATCGAAGAAAAAAAACTTGCCAAAAGTTTTGCAACTTTTGAATAACTTTTTTATGAGGTGGTTGGAATAAGAATTGTTTCCTTTTTTAAAGAAAAAGTAAATTCCATTTTTACATCTCTTTTGCAAAACAGTTTTGGTTATTTTACTTCTCTTTTTTTTAACCAAACTTATAACCAAGCATTTTGTCTTATGAGCATCAACCAAAGCCATTTCTTTTATAAGTTCTGTCTCAAAGTATTATAGTTCATGAAGCACAATGACGAAGGTTAAATCAGATTCTGCCGATATAAGATATGGGAAAGATTAATTGACCCTTTCGAAGAACGTTATGCATTGAAACTTGAAAAACCTCACACCATTTTTTATATGGAAACTGCACTGGCATTATTGATAAGTTATTTCTCTGATTGTCAGAAGTGAGTTCTTTATTATATTTCTTTCAAGATGCAGGCATCATTTAATAATACACTTCTTCCAAACGAACTACAGTTTACTCTAATTCAGCTTCTCAAAATTCTTTCGGCGTTCACTTAGTTCATTCATCATATTTAGAAGGCGAAGGGAGGGGGATGAAACGGTCAAAGACCCATAAATATTTCAACAATAAGATATTCTGTGTGAATTCTTATTACGTCGTTACCTAATCGCAGAGGAGGATAAAAACTGCGTACATTTGATGATCTTAACTGTCAAAATTCTGAAATTATAAAAATTAAGTTTTTGACATCATTAAAAGCAACAAAGGATAGTAAAGTATTATTTCCAGTACTTAGGTATTCGAAATATAATTCAGGCTTTTTGAAACTAGGTAGGTCAGTTTAGTTTCTTCCCTACATATGAAATTAAGATAGATTGAATTTTATATCAAAATTAATTAAATGAACTGGGTGTTGAAATACTTATGCGTAGCAGTATGTAAGCCTACATTAGTAAAATTATTGTTTCCAAAAGTTTCCAGATATAAAGGATCTTTGCGTAGAATGTCCGATTAAACCTTGTTAGTCATAGAG
Source organism: Stegodyphus mimosarum (assembly GCA_000611955.2). Classification (NCBI taxonomy): domain Eukaryota; kingdom Metazoa; phylum Arthropoda; class Arachnida; order Araneae; family Eresidae; genus Stegodyphus; species Stegodyphus mimosarum. The sequence continues at coordinate 226,145 of KK113646.1, read as the reverse complement.
TTCCACTTTAAAAAATAAATGAATAAAAATAAACTTTCAGATTGAGGTAAATTTTGTTAATGAGATACATTTTTGTAAGAATATACGAAACAATTTTTGAAAAGACCTTTAAAGTAAATTCATTTGCAAACATGATTTCTAAATCCTAATTACTTAAAAATAAATTAAGAGCTCATCTTCATACGATCAAAATTAAAGATATCTTCCCCAGGCTCAATTTTGCATATTGCAGATCGGAATTTTTCTTCTGAAGAAATCTTCGAAAGAACAAGGAATATCTTGTAAATTGGAAATTTGTTTCCAAATGGCGTAATAAACTAAATTTCTTCTGATGTGATGTCACGTGATCCAAAATTACCATTGTGTGAAAACTTATTTCATTCATTTCTCGTACTGCAATCATGGATCTACAAGAACAGTTGTTAAAGAAATAGTTGCTCAAGAGTTATTTTGACTGTGTTAGCATTCATTCATGGAGTCAGCGAATTCTCTCTAAGACAACCATTCACGACTGCAGATGATTTTGGCGTTTTGAAGAGCTATTTATCTTAGAAAAAGTGGCTACTTGTGATGGCGATTATCGAGAAGCATAATATATTTATCCTATTCAAAAGTTATAGAGTCTGTTAAAGAAAGTTATTGAAGTAAAAATGAGGCATGAAAATTTATTAAACTTTTATATTAAAATTATGAATTCATTACATTGATAAATAGCGAGTGATGTACAGAGGGAAGTTAGGGGGAAAATTTACAATTGTTTTCTAAATTAGAAATTGAATAATGTTTTAAAGTGCAAAAAAAAGTTCTTGTGTGAAACACAATATGCACTTCTCTTAATTTTGCACGCATCTAATTTATTTCCATGCCTGTCTGTATTTTTCTTATTGTCACTGGTGCCACGTGAAATTACAAGATTTTGTGTGCTAACATTCTGGCACATATTAACTTTTTATAACAGGTTTGCGCTTATTTTCATTACTAAATTTGTTTTCTGCTATTTACAGTTAATGATTAAACAGACTATATTATACGTAATATACTTACTTTTTTAAATTTGTTTAATCTGTTTAATCTAGATTATTTTAAGTTGATGCAAATCTCGAAAATGCTTCTTATACACTTATTTGAGGGGGAGGATAAAAAATTAAGTTAACTGATTGAGGTAAAGCAACGCGAGAGTTAATCTGCCCATGAGAAGTCTTCCGAAGAAGGACGTTATCTACATTACAAATATTCAAAACCACAACGATCCCACTCAGCCAGCCTGTTCCCCAAGATTCGAAACTGGATCAAACTACCAGCGCTCAGCTTCTTTACCGCTCTGCTGTAGTAGGTATAAAAGGATTCATGTGTTTCAAGTATGGTTGCCATATTTTAAGAACGAAAGTTCTGGACCAAGTGCCTTTGCGTGAAGAGAGCATGGCGCATATCACCCTGCTGGAAGTGAGTAAAAAATGTGTATTGTATTAATGAATGTAAATTATACGTAGAATATATGTGTTTTATATTGCTGGCAATACTGTATTCTAGTATAATGTACTGGTGAATCCCCTCCCGATTCAAGAATTAAACAAAAAGTTATTGATGTAGTTAATTGTCACCACATTTCCCGCGAAAGTTTTGTGCCGATGCACTACAGAGCTCTTTATGAGAAACATTTATCTTGTTAAAAATGGAAAAATGTCATCACAAGAGATGATTCTCAGGTGTATTTAAATTATTGCTATAAAAAGGGATCATTTATTATCATCAAAGTAAAGAAAAAATCTTAAAACATGGTTCAAAGAATCGAGAGAGTTTTTCAGAGCGATTCATGATTGTGGCTAGTTTTTCATATAACGGCAAATTAAAAATAAAGAGAGTGGAGAAAAGTGTTAAGATCAACTCCACGTATTATCAGGAACATATTTATATCCAATTTTCAAATATGAGATACTTCCTCTTTACCCATAGGGCCATCAGACAGTAGAACTTCATCAAGACAAAGCAAGCAGTTACACGTCAAAATCCACTGTTAATTTCCTGGAAAAAATGGAACAATATGTACCATACCCTTCACTCATATGCTTACTAAATCTCCTGGTGTATCACCTACGGACTTTTGCGCTTTAGGATTGTCCAAACGTCGACCTATAACCCTCCTTGCACTTTGGAAAGCTATTCAAGAGGAATGTGATAAAATGCGTCTTCCGATTAAAAAAGGCTTTATTATCTTAGAAATTACGGTGTGGAAAAATAGTGAAGAATAAGTTTTATCTAATAGAATATTTAAAAAACAAAAGTTTTAGGTAAATACATAAATCGTATAAAAAGTGCGCGAACGGCTTCTGTATTTCAGTGAACGCATAACCTAAATTCATGTTTGCTTATGATACGTCTTTAATAAACCGGTTGCTTGTTAGTTAGGTGAATTTGTTTTTATTCCTTTGCATTTAATATACCAAATATTATCGTGTTGATTTGATAATCTCTCCTTCATAACAGTTCTTTCCGTTTGCGATGATTTTAGCTCTTTGAACCTTAAGAAACTTCTCAGCAGTCTTCTATTGTCAAACAACATCATCTGAGAACAAATGTGACTATAATAATCTTTTAGGCAAACGGGTTTTTTAATGCCAGAATGCATTGCTAAACACTGGATAACTCAAACATATTGTACACTTCGTAACAGTAACATATATCTCAAACTGTCGCTTGTATGCACAGAGGTTAGTTGCGATTGGTTTTACTGTATATATGCTGGTTTAACACCCAAGAAAAACCTCAAAATTACCTCTCTGCTTTGTAAAAAAGTGCTTTTTTTTTCATTTCCCTCCAGAATACCTTTTTCAATAATAAGATCATGCTCTATAATTTCACTAATTTTAGGAAAATTTTGATTTAGTTGTTTCTTTAAAAGCAATGTACTTCATTTTTTAAATAGTTTCATCAATATCAGGATTGCATTTCTTATGAATAACGCATGAAACATTACGAACAACAATATATTAGGTTTTCGTTTATCAGCCTAAAAATTTGAATTTTTGTAGCATATTTCCGTTTAGGCACGTATACGCGATCCAGAAATTTGTACTGGATAGTATAAAAATCTAAGCTTCGTGTAACAAAAGAAGTTTTTATATTTCATTTTATTTCGTCGTCGATGGACAGCTGGTCCCCCGGGTCAGCGTTCATCAGCTTATTAATGTCTATCGGCATATATGAGTAAATTGAGTAACCTGTGACTTTATTCTTTGAGGAAAGTTGCAGAAAATGCATAATGGTACATAAAAGTGATGAATACTTGTTCTCATTTAGGGCTTATTTTTCGTATTTACTTACATAACTATTTAATTTAGTTTATCGAAATTTCGTTACAGTTAGATTAAGTTTTGCGTTTCGATTACTGTAAATAAACAATAACAAACCTTGTACGGGATAAAATAATCTACATTTGGGTAAAAATGGTTATGTGATGCGCAATTTTAATGCCGTCTTGGGAATTCAGAGTTATTAGAACACATAATACTTTCAAATAAATATTTTCAAAGTTGTTGTTTGCTATAATAGGATTTATACACTGAACATTAATTAAATAAGAGAGGGAAAAGAAAGCTTATAGTATATGAGCTAATTAAAAAGTGCAACATTTTTTGTCCTATATAGCCCCTCTTCTGTTAATTCCAGAAGCAAAAAGCAATTTAACACTGTTTTATGAAAGCATAGGAGGGGCTGATTAAGAAACTCACGATTTCTCTTCCTTTTTTATATAAATATATATATAGAGAGAGAGAGAGAAAATCGTGAACTTCGAATCGGAGATTTTCGGTTTCGCAAGTCACGGCGTAACTAATCAGCGAACTTCCTTGTTCTCTTATAAATAACACATACTTGGTTTCGAAGAGAAAGTGAAAAGGGAGCATGCCGATCGCATACTAAGCTTAAGCTGAGAGGGTTATATGTTCTCAACACTTTTTTGCTGCCTGATTTATTGCAGCCTTTATTTATTAGAACCAATGTTGTTATATTCTTAAACATACTTAAACAATTACAAATCTGAACAGTTAACAACAATACCTCATTGTCTGCGTGGTTGCAATTCCCGGTTGGTAAATTTATCGCAACAGATTTAACAAGCAACGGTAAATCCGTAAAGGTTGAACGTCTGCTTATGGTTCTAATATATAATACCGTTGGCAAGGCGCTTTACACAATTCCTAATAACTTATGTCTTGTTAAAACTGTTACAGTCAGTCCGTACTTAAATTATGATAACCTCTTTTTATTAAATTAAGCAAGGTATATCATTATATTGATCACTAATACTTATTGTGATAATGGATAATTATAAAAGTAGGATTTCAGTCGAAATTAGTTTTGATCGGTAATTTTTTTCTAGTTTAAAATTGTAATTTATGTATTATTGTCATCATGAATCTCGAATGAAAGAGATTTATATAAAGGAACTATTTTGTTCAGTGATGATAATAAAATTTTATTGAGTTTTATTGAAATCTTACAATCTTATATAAATCAAAATCTCATCTTTTACTTTTTTACAAAACAAAACAGACTCTTTATCCGTAACGCTCTATTACTTATTCTTTATATAAGTCCAATAACATTATAAAAAAATCGTCTGATTTTTTTTCACTAGAGTGCTGCCAGCGTTTTTTAATCTTACACTCTCTCCTTGGGAAACGTATACATCTCCTTAGAGACCATACGCACAGTCAAAATCTAAGTTCATTGTAATATTATATCAGTTTCACTGTACGTATATCAATGTATATGTTACATTGTATCCGTTTCATTGTACATGTTTGAATATACCTGTTTCATTGTATCCCTGCACACACTCACAAAGTCTTACCCTAAATGTGCCTTTCGATTGAAGTATACAAAATCACATATACAAAGACTTCTACATACGCAATACTTATACATGATAATATAACAAAATTCTTAATTTTATATGACAACATTTACATCAAAACACACAGTACTATGTTAATTTTTCATATATATGTAATAATTTCTCCTTATACAGTAATACCATCAATAATATATGCATGTTTCCATAAAAATTACAAACATTATATTAGCCCTATTTATTCTGTATACCATGCTACCCAGTCGCTGATGAAAATTTTGAATATACCGTATAATATCTTCTTGTGTCCTTTTATTTTGGTCATTGGAAGCATAGTGTATATTTTCAAGCTCATTATCATGTTCAAAGATTGCCCCTACCTGTTGCACTCTTCACACATATGGATGTAATTTAGTCACGTGAAACTGCCTCTTACTTCCATTTTCCAAGCGACCATACTAAAACATTGACTATGTTTCAATTATCAGCTATGGAAAATAATTCTTTGTAGAGACATCTGCGGTATTCAAATCTACGATCTCCTGTATACCTGACAGAAGATCGTAGGTCCAAATCTTGCAAGTGTCTCCACAATAAAGAGAAATAAGCATGGAAGACACCTGTACTCTTAGTCATTAATACTAGAACAGAACTGCATTATAGGCAAAATATAAATAATGCATATATATTCACTTTAGGGTGTATTATAGCAATACTTTAGAATGTGTGAAAATAAAATAATGCCTGATATACATATACATATATTTGCGAATTTATAAGAACATGATATTTCTGTTATAACGTTGTCATATCGGACGCCTCCGGATATAAAATTAATGCGTAGTGCATCGTGATCATTTGACCACACTGCAGATTTTTAGATGCTTATTTTGATTGATGCATGCAGCATCTTCGTTTTTCATTGTGGCAACATCCACATTTGATAGTGTGCTGCATTATCTGTGTGCCCTATTTCCTGGTATATAACACGTACAGGTACATAAAGAATTTATCTCTACATTCTAATGTAAAATGAATGGTAATTATTTTCTTTATTTTGGGCAAATGACTTTAGCTTGGTGCTTAAAAATGATAGATTAAAATGAAGAAAATTATTTTCATTACTAGTTTTTCTTGAATAATTTGTCAAATAATTTGAAACGTCGAGAAAAATTATAGAAGCTGTATGATCGATAGATGTTTTTGCAGCTGCAAAGCATGAAAGTCAGCATCTGAGTCACAGTCTTCAAAACTGAATCGTAGAAAATATGTAACAGTTAAGCGAAAAATCATGAATAGTTTTAGTTTGTTTTAATAAATAGCGGCAGAATCAACGTTCATGACAATTTAAAGATTGTTCCGGGAGATTAATTGCACTAGCATTAGAGTCGAATAGGTAATCTTGACATCACCAATATTGTAGTTCTTTTTAACAAACAACCAGTGATGGAATGAGAGATTTCTCGAAGAGATTAAATACTTTAAGATGAAAATTCTAGATTCGATTTTGATTGGAATGAGTTGGATATGTTTGAGCTTTGTTTCCAATTGCGAGTAGCTTAGCAAAGGCAAATAATAAAAAATATTTGTGTTAGAAAGAACATAAAATTGTTTAAACGGATTACTGGAATCCTGTTTATTATAACCTAACTTGGAACAAATTTAATTCGTTTCTTCAAAAGAAGAGAAGTTTCATCAACTAATTGTGCCGCAGAAATTTCCATTTGTATTACCCAAAGCTTAATTTTGAGTTAAGTCTGTCATTAATTTGAAAGTATTCTTACCCAATCTTTTTGTTTAATTTCTTTTGAAAGGCTGGAGAAATAACATATAACGTCTAACATAAGAACTGTTCTTTTCCAAATATCCAAATATAAATAATTGAAGATATTTTCTGTTTTAACTAATCACCTATGTAAGTTGTGTTGTACAAGCAAGAATAATTTATTTGAGAGTTTTGCTTTAGGTGTTTGTGCACTCGCATGGTACGAACTTTATTAGAAATAATATAATCATCCATTAGGTTTTAGAAAAATCTTCGAATGCAAGTTGAGGAATGTATACCACTATTTGCTTTCTTCTAAACAAACTTCTTTTCCAAACAAAACCTATTAATATTGTGCGATTCCTTTAATTTGTTGCTAAGCAAGATTTGCAAAACTGAAGCTGAAGCTCCAACAATGTTATTTTTCAGATTTACGTCTGGGTATTTGAAATTATCTCCCAGAAAGATAATTATTGCCGTTATGACTAATGGTGCTTTGTGCCATTAATCAAAATGTTGTGTGCGTGTTACTTGCTCGAATTTCTGGAGAGGTAAGGGAAAGAAAGTAAAAATTGAAAGAGGTCGAAAGTTTTGAATCTTATTATTCACCATAATCACTGATATCTAATATGATCAATGGAATAACAAGGTACATTTTATATGTTTATATTTTCTGTTAGGATTTTCTGTCTTTTGGGTCAAATTTATTTATTAAATTGGTATAAATATTAAACAGACTAGCTATTTTGTTTAAAAATTGCTATTTTTTACTTCTCCTATGATATTTTTATCTGTATTTTTTAATTACTCTGGTCGGTAGCGATTTTATTAAATGTGTAAATTAGTTGATTTTCAAGTCTTTTTGTGTGAGTGTGCGAAACGAAATCATTTGAAATATAATCATTACGAAAAGCCTATTTTTTTAATTACTTCAGTTTATTACCTTAACTTTACTTCGCCTATTTGAATAACCTCAATTTTCCCCCAATATGAAATTACTTTTTTTCCTCGCATTTATCATTATTTTTACATTCTCTCGTACGATTACTCAAATTTCTTCGTTGATGCAAAAGATTTAAACAAGATCTGAAATAGACAGAAATAAAGATATATGACAATGCCATTTAACAAGCAGAAGTTAAATTTTGTTGATCGCTGTTGATGAATTTAAATATTATTGTTATTAGAAGTAAAAGTGCTGCTGCTTGCGTTCAGGTTCGTAATGGATTGAATGCACACAGAACTGTGTATAGTTTTACCAAATTTATTTTCTCAAACGGGAGCGTTTTACAGTTCTGGAACTTTCACAAAAGTACTCGTACGGCTCTTCTCAGTATAACAGAGCACCACCATTAGGTACTACTTCAAATTACTAACAATGTTAAACATAACACAATGAAAAGTGCATCCAAAGAGCGACGCTTGCACGATCTCTCAATACTATATTATTAGTATATTCCATTTATTGACACTGATTTCAAATAAATAAACGTTTTAAATCTGGGGGGAAAGAGAAAAGAAAAAAAAGGGAGAACCTAAAAAACTGTGCGTGAAAAAATAGCTTTATTTAAAAGCGAAGATGTTATTATAAGCATTTATAACGTTTAAAAAGTTACAGTTAAAAAGTTTAAATGCTTACATTAATTTCAAAATAATAAATAAAACACGCTACGTTTTCTTAAAAGTTGCAGGTTTTCTTTCCTATGCATTTACTCTTAAATCGTAAAGACAAAAATCCGATGTGTACACCACATGACTTCCTTGTATGGAATATTAAATTATGCGCATTTTTCCTGCATTTCATTTAAACCTATATCCTCGAATTTCATTAGAGATGCATTTCTCATTCAATGAATTCAGTTCTGACTTCGGGGCAAGGCAAAAAAAAAATACATAAAAACTCAAAATAACTATATTCAAAATTAAAAAATATAGAAAACATAAAACACCAAAATCAGTTAAAACAATTAAAAATATTTTTTTTACAATTAAAATTACAGTTTCTACGCAAAAACAAGCAATTCGCCCAGCGGGCAAGAAGGCAGAATTTTCAGTGCACAAAACTAAAAGTTTACTTTTGTTTTTTTCGTTTTCACTCGGCAAAAAGACACTGAAGGCGTAGAAATTTGTTGTGGCCGCTAAGCTATGTCAATGTATAGGATAATTTAATAACTGATAATTCCAGAATGGATTAAACATAATTTAATTTGCAATAATAAAAGAAACGTTACTTTGTTGTTACGAAGCTTACTTTATCAGGACTGAGTCTTCTGTGCATACTCTTTGCAAACATGGTAAAGTCTGTAATAGGGTTCTTCTTCTCAAGTCCTGAACTGGAACAGTGAGCTGATGAAATGTTAGCTTTGTTCTGATGTAGGTACTGTGCTGGAAAATGACTGCACGTGAAAGGGATTTAAAATCCTCTTTTATTAAATCACTATTATTTACACACTTCCCAACTCGGGAGAGATACAGAAAGTAAAAGACCGCACTTGGGCCTAACTTAACAATCAAATAAATTTAAAACTAAACCTAAAATAGAAATGTAATTCAACTGTGCTTCGCAGAGCAAATCGCGGAGTTTGGCCTCTCACTAACTGGTGTATAGCAAGATATACTAATACTAGCGCACTTATATGCAATCACGTAGTAAGCACTATGGCTTATAAATTTTAACTGCTAGCTGGTCAGGCGAACGTTGAGCAGAGTGACCGTGATCTGAGACTAAAGCTCTTTCACATTGAGAGGTTTCTACCTCTGGTTTAAATAGTACTTCGCTGTACTTCAAATTAGCATAAGCTGAAAACGCGCGCTTCTTCTGACGGGAAGTTGAAACAGAGAGGAGATAGAAAGATTTAAATTAAAATAAAACTTGGTTAGTTTAACTAAAACCTTACATACTTCCCGCCAGAATTGCGATAGTTAAACTACTGTGGTCCAAACGGACCATGTTGAAACTCGCAATTCTAAATAAATAGTCAAAATTTAACTCTTCTAAACTTAGGCCAACTCTTACAAGGCAATATCTGTTTGTGAAAAGTTTTCTTATAGAAGCAATTTACTTGAACAACAGTCTTCAATATTTGTTTTTCATCAGTCTTACTCCTTCCAGCAAAATCTGGAAGGAAAATAATTTTAATACAACATAATAGCAAATTTTTTTTGGTACAATTCCTTATTTTTTACCTGTGTAAATTCGCATACACACATTATCATTCAAGCACAATTAAATTCTTCCCCCAATGCTCTCTCACCGGTGTTGGATGCAAAGCAAACCGCCATTGCGGGTTTTCTGTGTTCGGGGGTGTTCAACTCTTCCACCTACGATCGACTAACATTAGTTAGAACTTGACATACGAGACCTGAAAAAACGCCCTATAACCAGCTAATCCTAAGGTTCTCACTAGCTTTATGTCTAACGCTTTAAGTGTATTTGGTGGAGAGCCTAATTAACACTTGTATTCTAAACATTAACATTTCTTATTTCAACGTATGTTTAATTATTAGGTTATATTCCTGTAATTTGAGAGCCCACCTTATTAATCTGGGTGATAAATTTTTTCCAGAATAGAGTCTAGTGACCGCCGCGTGGTCGGTATATACAGTTACTGGAGAACTTCCAAAGAACACACGAAATTTCTGTACTGATGCTAACACTGCGAGAGTTTCTCTCTCTGTTGCGGAATAGTTTCTCTGGGTTTCATTTAATGTTCGGGTGAAAAAGGCGACGGGTTGATCATTTTTGGAAAGCACTGCGCCAATCGCGAAATCTGAAGCGTCCGCTGAAATCTCTAATCCTTTATCCCCTTCTGGAAATTTTAAGACGGAAGCTTGAGTCAATGCGTCTTTCAGTTTTTGAAACGCCAAGTTGGCTTTTGTTGACCACGAAAACCTAGCTTTCTTTCTTTTCAACTTTAGCAGCGGCTCAGCTATTTTTGCAAAGTCTTTAATGAAGGACCGATAGTATGAACACATCCCAAGAAACGACGATAATTTCTTCGCTGTTTTAGGAACAGGATAATTTTTAATAGCTATTATTTTTGATTGATCAGTTTCGATTCCCTTTTGGGAAATTTTAAATCCTAAATAACATAACTCTTTTGCGGCAAATTTACATTTAGACGCATTTATCTTTAAACCAGCTTCGTTTAACAATGAAAATACTTTTCTTAAATCTTGTAAGTGTTGTTCTAGAGTACTACTCGTAATTATAATATCGTCTAAATATATGAAAGTGCTTTTACCAAGGACTGGTCTTAAGACGATGTCCATACATCTTTGGAACGTTGCCGGCGCGCCGGATAATCCGAACGGCATTCTAAGAAATGCGTACGTACCAGATTTCGTTATGAACGCGGTTTTGTGTACGTCCTCGGGTTTTACCCCAATCTGAAAATAGCCACTCGTGAGATCTAATGTAGTCATGTATTTTGTAGACGAAATATTTCGAATAATTTCTTCAATTATCGGCAACGGATATACAGGATATTTTGTAACTGAATTTAACTTGCGATAATCTATAGCAAAACGCCACCGCTTCGGGTGCGTAATCGGGTAATCATTATTTTTCTTACACAGGACAACGGGGCTAGCATAACTGCTAGAAATTGGCGTGATGATTTTATTCTTTAACATCTCTTTAATATGATGTTCAATTATTTCCTCTTTTGTCCTATCATATCTATATGGCTTTTGCCTAACTGGCTGAGCGTCCCCCGTGTCAATGTCGTGGTTCACCACCTGCGTAAAGCCTGGTACATCACTAAATAAATTCGCAAAGTGACTTACCAGACCTTGGATTTTCTCTTTTTCCTCTGCTTGTAAATGTTCCAAGTCCAGCTGCGGGGGCTTATCATTCTTCGCTTCAATTGGCTTCATATTTAATGTTAGTTCTCCCCCCTTGAAATCAATTTTTGCTTCTGCCAAACTAAAAAAGTCCACACCTAGAATAATACAAGTCTGCAGGTTACGCACAATATAAAACAGGATTCTTACCTGTTCGTTGTTGATACGCACGAACAATGGTACTTTTCCTAAACAGCTACATTTTTCTCCTTGGGCCGCTATGACATCCGTGTCTCTTGCACTAAAAATTCTGTAACGTCGAAAGTGCTTCTTAAAGAATCTTTCCGATACGAAGCTGCTTTGGGCTCCTGTATCCAAGAGGGCTGTCGCCGGTATGTTGTTGATTAGAACTTCAATCTTCGGCAAACTCAAATTCTTAACGACCACGGTGTTTAAATTGATTTTGGAAGGGTTTTGCGCTGCTTCGGACTTCTTCACCTTCCTCGAAGAAATCCCTCTTAGTTTAAATTCTTTTTCTTCTGGTTGCCCTCGGAATCTTTGCTTGTTCTTCTATTAAATTCCCTTCGTTCGCCGCTCGCTTTAGGAGACACATCTTTCTTCGGCCATTGCTTCGCCTTATTCCCGTAACTTTGATTTTGCTTTTGCTGGGGTCTTGGCGAACTCCACTGACTTCTTCGCTCAAATTGGCGTCGTCGTTCGTTGTCGGCTGTTCTTCGGCTTTCAAATTGTACCGCGAGCTCAAATAATCTGTCTAATGTTGTTGGATTTCTTAGCTCGATGAAATCTTGAACTTGGGGCAGTAGCCTAGGAAGTATAACTTGAATAATTTCAGGATCCGGGCGACTTCCATACAAAAGCTTGAAAACTTGAATTTTTCTCAAAATAAAATTAGACAAATCTTCTATTTTTTCTTGATATCGACTAAACAGTTCAGCTTCCAGTCTGGCTCGGTCTCGTACTACAGGAAATGCTTTCACCAAGGAATTCTTGAAATTTTCATACGTATATGTGGGGCTTCCTGGTTCCCCCAAGAGATTCTTTCCAATGCACTTGAACCAACTTAGCGCTTGGCCCTTCAAAGCGCTGGTAGCAAGAGCGACTTTCTGAAATTCGTGAACTGGATATAGCATGAAGTGGGAGTCTAGCTTTTCCAGGAAATTAATTACGGCTGATTTGCCGTCAAAACTTGCCGCTGGCTTCATGGCTGCTCGCATGGTTTGTACGATGTAGCCGAATCCTTCTATGCCAGGAGGTGCTATCTCAGGATTCTGGACAGGTACAGCAGGTATCTCAGGTTCGTCCTCTTGTCGTTGAGGCCATCCTCTTCTTTTTGTTCGGGCGCCACTATCAGGACTGAGTCTTCTGTGCATACTCTTTGCAAACATGGTAAAGTCTGTAATAGGGTTCTTCTTCTCAAGTCCTGAACTGGAACAGTGAGCTGATGAAATGTTAGCTTTGTTCTGATGTAGGTACTGTGCTGGAAAATGACTGCACGTGAAAGGGATTTAAAATCCTCTTTTATTAAATCACTATTATTTACACACTTCCCAACTCGGAAGAGATACAGAAAGTAAAAGACCGCACTTGGGCCTAACTTAACAATCAAATAAATTTAAAACTAAACCTAAAATAGAAATGTAATTCAACTGTTCTTCGCAGAGCAAATCGCGGAGTTTGGCCTCTCACTAACTGGTGCGTAGCAAGATATACTAATACTAGCGCACTTCAAATTGCTTCAATATGCAATCACGTAGCAAGCACTATGGCTTATAAATCTTAACTGCTAGCTGGTCAGGCGAACGTTGAGCAGAGTGACCGTGATCTGAGACTAAAGCTCTTTCACATTGAGAGGTTTCTACCTCTGGTTTAAATAGTACTCCGCTGTACTTCAAATTAGCATAAGCTGAAAACACGTGCTTCTTCTGACGGGAAGTTGAAACAGAGAGGAGATAGAAAGATTTAAATTAAAATAAAACTTGGTTAGTTTAACTAAAACCTTACAACTTTCTCTAGATTGGCAACAAATCTACTATTCTGCTAAGTTTCAAATGTAAACAAATATGGTTGCTATGCCAAAAGAAATTAAACAAGTTTTAAATTGTTGATAATTCCGCTACTATAACATGCAGGTTAACTAATCTTTCAATTTGAATCCCTCTGTTGTGGATTAACAAAGTAAGCTATTTGAAGGAATAGATACAGTTCTTAAGAATATTCGTTCCTTACTTTCGAATTGGATTGCTTTAAATAGTAAAAATGCATCAAATTTATGATCTGTCTAATTAAAAAATTCAATACTCTCATAAAAAAGTCATATTTTTAACCCAGAAAGGACGTTAGTCCCGAATGGAATATTACTCTCGAAAGAGCATTTAGCGTTGATTCACAATAAGCGTCATATCAGTTTTCAAATTATTGTCATCAAATATTATTGCTATGTATTATTTAAAGAAATTAAATAATAAAGAATCTGCATGAATGTGTGTATGTTTCTAGCATTGTGAAAAAACACAGCGGTACCTAGAGCCGTCAAATTTTGAATAACGTAGTTCTCCAACAGAACGGGGGCATCTACAAGCCCGAATTTCGAATTTGTTATATTATCTAATTCATATTTTGGAAATCTTTAACGAATTTTTGATTAATAAACTTAACTATTTCAGAGCGATCAGTGATAACACTGTACGGAATAAAATATTTTTTATCTCCAGCGCATGAGACTATCTATCGGAAATTCTAAAAACGTGCTGCGTTTAAAAATTTTGTGATTTTGCTGTTGATCTGTATGTGATGTAAGCGCGACGAAAACAAGGCTTAATAATAAAGCCAAAGAGACCAAAGAAAGGGAGGGTAGCATGAGTGAGTGCAGCAGTAGACTGATAGTAGACTGAGAGCTCAGCGAGAGGGTAAAAAAACCTTAACAAACAAACCCTTTTGACGGCATTTAGAATCTGAAACCATTAATTTTTTTTTAAAATTTTATTTACTCTATTTCTCTTTCCTTTCAAAACCAGATATTAAGTAAATTAATTAAACTCTAGAAAAGGAAAATTCTTTTACAGGTGATAAAACTCTAAATTGGATTTTTTTTAAATTTTATTCATCTTATTTTTGACTTGTGTAAAAAAACCAGGCGCACGAAAATTAATAAATGAATGTAAAATCCCTTACAGGTATTTCAAGCAGTTTACAGACATCTTAATTGTCATCTGATAACGTGAGAATCACTCGCTAAATTTAACTTTGTCAACTCTCTAGAGACATGTCTATTTTCATTCATGAACTTGTCTGATCATAACTACATGTCAATCACAACAGCGCCGGAAGCAAGGAGATCATTTTTTGTCACCCAATGAGAAAGCTTAGCTTTTAAATGTTCCTTATCTTGCCTATAATCAAAAACGAGCGCTTCTCACACCAAGTACAAGTTAGGGCTTCGCATAAATTGCCTAAAGCAAGCTACGTGTATCAAATTGCATACCTTGCGAGTCCTGAATGTTTTTGGCAGACGTAAGTAGAATATAAAACGAAACCTGTTGCTATGTTGATATTTAATGAGAATACATTTGATAAGTTACGGTTATAAAATCATAGTTAATATATCGGTTAACTAATACAGTTTATTATCAAAGCAAATTTGCCTTAAGGGTTAATATCATTATACCACTGTGCCCTGACAAGCATTTGTTTAGAAATTGCTTGGCGAAGCAATTTATTTATTAATAATTATGATTCGGCTTTCAGTAGATGGTATAGCACTTGTATGTTTTACAGGGCTGGCGCCAGAGATGGTGCGATTGAATTTAGGGCGTCGTAATTATTATTATGCTGTGTTCTTGTTGTGACTGATCTCACTTGTCTGACTTAAGTGGCTAGGAGTACAAGATTACTCCTGCCATTGACAAGAGCTTTGGTCACCATATAGGTGACAGTATGATTTTGCCCAGTCCCCCTAGTTTTGAGGGAGAGCACCCCTGGGGATGGGTTCGAGGGTCTAACTCCTATCTTCCCTTACCACCAAACCACAGTGCATTCCACCAGTGGAGGGGGCTTCCAGCCCTGAAGGACTCTAGGTCTCCCTTACACGGTTTATGCGCCGTAACCACTAGAGGCGATCCGAGAGGGCGCTACCCCCCCCCCTCGATCAAACCAGAGGGATTTAAATGTTTCACTATGCATATGCTTAAAATAATACTCAGTGCAGTGGTAGAATGATATTTACGTCAATAACGTCAAGTACCTATAGCATCCACCGCTCAAAAGTCACAAGGTTGATATCGTCGTCCCTCTGTATTGACCGATGGGAGCCCATCCCACCTCATACAACCTTTGATATGAACCATGTAACGTCCCCACAACCAAGTGACAGACAAGACAGTTACCACATGAACCCTGCCGAGCCTGAACCAACCACCGAATATACGATGGCAGACTTTCGGCTGCTCATATACGTATTTAGTGTGCCTCATGCCGCAAAAACACTATGCATTTACAAACATCCATGCCTTCTCCGGAATTTGAACCCGGGCCCTTCGGTACAGTAGTTATTACAGTCACTAGCCACTATCCCGTTTGGGCGGCGAATTTTTATTACGGAGGCACCAGACGTCAAAAAAACTAACGCTCCATTTCTGCTTTACATAAATGTAAGCTAACAACATACATTAAACGTCAAATCTTCACAAGCGTTTTTCTTAGAAATGGTTATGTTTCTTTAAAATATATACGCATTTTATGTTAAAATATTGTATTCCTATAATAAATTAATTATATTAATATGTTGCTTAAATATATGAGATTTTCGCGATTTTCAAATAATTTTTCGAATATTATTTGTGCAATTAATTTAATTATGCACAATGTTAGTTTTGATTAATTGTAATCCTAACTCATTACATTCCTTTCTACTATATGGGAAAGTGACCAAATAGACGACATCGTATAACGACTGTAAAAGAATACCTTGACCTTCTTACAAGGTTTTTCGCTGTTGCTGGACAGCATTATATTGATGGAATTCACCCACTTTACTATTCCGCTTCCCAGTTTACAATGAACTACTTTGTGGTGTTCTGGCATTTCACCCAAAGTGAAATAAAAAAATATTGTTCCTTGAAATTCAATTTTTAAAATTCTTGCATGTATATTTGAATTAAAATCTGTGTGCTTAACTGAGTAATTTAAAATTAATTAACATCTTCATGATCTATAAAATTTATTTAAGTATGAGATTCTTTCTGTGAAAAGTAATAATCTTCATTCATTTTTTATCTAAACATCCTGAAAATGTACCGTTATACTTAACAGTTATTATAACATCTCTTTCTAATTTTGATCTTAAGCATTGAAGAAAAATAGCAAGCATATATAACATATTAAACTAAAACATATTAATATATTAAATAAAACATATTAATATATTGAATAAAACATATTAATATATTAAATAAAACATATTAACGTATTAAATTGTTACGGATGCACTTACACAATATAATATTGATCACTCATTCACAGCTATATAACTTTTTATTGAAAACTTAATATTATGTTCACATCTCACACACCCAGAGGCACTCAGCTCACCTTTTCTTCTCATCTCTGACGCTCTCCGCTCGGGCGCGCAGCTGCTACTTGAGCATGCGCAAACATAAATAAAACGTATTAATATATTAAATATTAAAATTAGCTATGACATTTTTAGATTTATGTTCAAATTGAAGATTTTATAGCATATGCGTCACCTATGAAGCTTGGGAATGAACAGCAAGTTTTTGAATGAAATTAATGAACTGATTATGGTAGTCTTCTGTTATAAATTTTTAATCATTTGAGACATTATTGGATACTGACTATAAATAAGCCAGATATGACAATAATTTCCACTTTATTCAACTGTGTTTTCATTTTTATTTGACTGATTGTTACTAGCTAATTTTATGCGATGCATACTAATTTCTTTTTTTGGCATAGAGAGTAGGTGATCTATAATAGAATTCAGTATCTAGAATTCTCTCTTTGAATATATTTATCAAAGAGTAAATCCGCAACTCAATAAATTTATTTAAACTTCATCCTTCGATGAGCTTCAGAATGAGTATAAAATTCACTGTTTTCCTCTTGTTTTCATCTAGTCTCTATGGCTTTGTCTAATTTAATTTAATAGTCAAATTTTATAGAATGAAGTGAACTAATTTACAGAAGAAATAATCGCCCATTCCGGTTTTATCTTACTTTTTCATCACCGGATTCCTATCCATCTAATATAGATTATCTAGCTTTCTGGCGGCAAACTTAGCGACTTCGTATTTTCAGTATATGTCTGTCGTCTTCAAATAAAATATAAAATTATATTGGGTTGGCAACTAAGTAATTGCGGATTTTTTTTAGAAAATCAAAGACAATTTTTTCATGGAACTAAATAACTTTATTCTGTAATGTATTGCCCATTTTGATCAATGACCTTTTGCCATCTTTCAGGCAGCATCATAATCCCACGTTCATAAAACTTCTGTTTTTTATTAGCAAAAAACTGAATCAGGTACGATTTGACATCATCATCATTATTCAAATTTTTACCTTTCAAGAAGTTTTGTAAAGATCGAAACAAAAAGTACTCAGATGGTGCAAGGTCAGGACTATATGGTGGATGTGGCAAAACATCCCAACCAAGCTCCAATAATTTTTGCCGAGTGAC
Source organism: Stegodyphus mimosarum (assembly GCA_000611955.2). NCBI lineage: Eukaryota > Metazoa > Arthropoda > Arachnida > Araneae > Eresidae > Stegodyphus > Stegodyphus mimosarum. The sequence continues at coordinate 208,025 of KK113646.1, read as the reverse complement.
CAAAGATGTGTGTGGCCTTGCATTGTCATGATGGAATACAACACCTTTTCGATTTGTCAATTCGGGCCGCTTTTCTTCAACTACATTGTTTAATTCCGTTAGTTGTTCAATGTAGACATCAGAATTGATTGTTCGGTTGGGTGGTAAGAGTTCAAAGTAGAAAATCCCTTTGTAATCCCACCAAACTGATAACAAAACCTTCTTTTGATGAATATCAGCTTTTGATGTTGTTTGAGTTCTTTCACCTGGCCTGCTCCACGATCTTTTCCGCTTGATATTGTTGTAAACAACCCATTTTTCATCGCCAGTTATCAGTCGTTATAAAAATGGATCATTTTCATTACGTTTCTTTAGCAAATCGAAGCTATTAATGCGTTGCGTTAAATGCGCTTTCAGTTCGTGAGGATCCCATGTATCGAGTTTTTGAACATATCCAAGTTTTTTTAAGTGATTTTCAATGCATGTATGTGATACATGAAGCTTCTCTACAATCTCACGTGTTGTACTGCGACGATCCGAATCGATTATTGCTTTGATTAGGTCGTCATCAACTTCAACTGGACGACCAGAGCGTTTTTCATCTTTGAGTGAAAAATCACCAGAACGAAATTTGGCAAAGCAATTTTGATACTGGTATTCTTTTAAGGCTTCATCACCATAAACAGCACATAACTTTTTATGAGCTTGCGATGCGTTTTTCCCTTTGCGGAAATAAAATAGCAAAATATGACTAAAATGTTCCTTTTGATTTTCCATTTTTCAACGAACGCCAAACGAAAACTACGCAACCGATCAAAAAACTTTTTTTACTGATTCACAGCTGAATTGCCAACTATCAAATAACAAAATGTGTTTTACATTTGTACTACGTGTGCAAACCTAAAAATTCAACTGAAGCCATCTATGAATGAAATCCGCAATTACTTAGTTGCCAACCCAATAGTATGCAGATGAATGTCCGAAGAACAATGAAAGTTTGGTGTTAGTTTAAGTAATAATAAACATTACACAGTATACTCTGAAAAGCTAAATAGCAATTAATAGGACTGTGATGATATTTTTATTACTGATAACTCTGATGATATTTTTAGTAGAGTATAACGTACGTCAGAGAAATTTAGTATTTGTCCATGCCCGAGTAATCAAGATTGCTACAGTGATTCTTTTCATCAAAGAGAAAGATTCTTAATTTTTCAATTGTAAACCATGCTTTTATCGTAATTTTGAATTCAACTGAAAAGTCAGTGTTTTAACACAATCCCAAAAACATAAATCCAGTTAGATAAGGTCTAGATTATGGCAGGAGCCAAGGAATAAAACCATTCTGTACAGCCCACGGACATGAAAAAAGAAAGTTTAAATTATTCTACGGAATTGTTGCAAAATAAAATGGTCCTGCAATCGAATGCTTCCACGTCCTAATACAAAATATCTCACATGCTTGAACACGCATGCAGTTAACATAAGTATGAAATCCCGTTATTTTATTTCAGAACCCCGGCAAAAGAATACTTCTTTCAAGGATATTATATATAACAGTTATTATAAGAATGTCAGAGTACTACAGTAATCAGTGAAATGCTATACCCTTCCCCTCCTAAAATAGCCACAAGCAGGAAATTTTCTTTCTTGAAATGGCCACACGTAAACTGCAGCGTTCTCATAATAAAATCAAATAACTCATTAATTAGACATGGACTCGACAGTAGTCATTGACATTCCGTAGTTTAAACGCAACAGAATACGAATGCGTATTTGTTTGATAGGATAATTTCGCCGCTTTAAATCATCATCAGCTTCGTAAATTGTCGGTGTTAACGCTCGGAGGTGCGAGTATGATGAATGGAGAAGCTCTCAGTTTAGAATTAATGCAATAAAAGATCTGATAGAACAATTTCCCGTAGGATTCTTTTTTCTTTCTTTTTCCCTTTTCTTTTTTGAGCTATCATTATTATTGTTATTTAATTTAGGATTTGCAGTTTCGAATAATAATAATATGCTTAAAGTAGTAATAATTACGTGTAATTATTACAGGCGCATATCTATGATACTTTCTGCTGAATAAACAGCGTCAGTAAGAATAATGAGTATTCAAATTTCGGTCTATTTTTAGAAGAAATATTTTTATTTTAAGAGATGAAAGTATATAATAAAAAATTCGTGATTATTTTAAAATGTCATAAATTTAAGTGATTTTTTTTGTTACATCCATTTTTGTTTAATCAAAAAATTATCATTGGTCATTGTTTGGTATTTTTCAAAAATGCTGCAAATTCGATGCGAATAAAATCATTACAGAAATAATAACTAATGCACAAACGTTATTCTGTCCTACAGTTGCTACTATGGCAAAAGCTCTTCAAAACGTATCGTGATTAATGAATAACTTAAAATTGTATACCTCGAATCAGCAGAATCAATCACCTTGGTATGGAAACCTCTTCTCTCAAACTTTAGAAGGCATGTATTAGAAAGTCATCGACAGAATGTAGACATATGCATAAGAGATGGTTCATTAATTAATGATAAAAAAATATGAGAAAACTTCCCGCTCAAGGAGAGGAATGGTTTTGTGGAGGATCTTCAGAAAGAATAGGTTCATATTCACGTGCATATGGAGAGGTCAGCAAACTGTTAATGTAGCCGACAAGTTTTTTTCTTCGGAACCGTACTCCACAGATTTTCAGTGTTTCTCTGCTTTAGATAATTGACGCGTTAGTCTTTTAATTTGAGTCCCTTCTGTATTCTAAAAATAGTAACACCATTTTCTGCACTGAGCCATTTCTACACTAATCCACGTCATATGACCCTTACATAATGCTGATGATGTAAATGGAACTAAAACAGCCAATAATAATTTTACAGCGATATTAATTATCCAATCAAATGCATTTTGAACCGAAACTAACTCCTTCTGAATTAAGATTTCATCCTGAACACAAATTATTTGCATTCTGCATTTTCGCTTCGCTGGACTGCTGCTTGCTGATTCTCTTTGCACCGCAAAGCTATCCAAAATGTAAACATTTTGAAATAGGCACGAATTGAAGTTGTTTGTGGCTTTGGCTGCTAAGTTTTCTCTTCATTGCGTATCAATATTCTGTGCAATCAATATTACTAGAACGTCATTACATCTGATATATATATATATATATATATATCATATATATATATATAT
>KK113646.1:190017-200032 GCA_000611955.2 Stegodyphus mimosarum | reverse complement strand
TTTTTTTGTAAATTTTACAGAGTCATAATCTTATGGTCTGTGACACAGCTTTGTTGTTCTAAATATTTTAAATTTGTAAATTTTGCATTAAAATGATTAAATTATGTTGCTCTTGTCTTTCGGTTAAGAATTTCATGCCCTTAGTTAACCTGCATGCAATAATTGTGGAATTATCAACAATTTAAAAGATTTTTTTGTAAAAGCTTTTTTTTAAGTGTGCTAAGCTTAATTTTTGGTTATGATAGCGTCCATATTTGTTTACATTTGAAGCATAGCAGAATAGTGGATTTGTTGCCAAGCTAGAGAAACTAAGCTTCGCAACAACAAAGCAACGTCTTCTTTTATTATTGCGAATTAAATTATGCTTGATTCATTCTGAAATTATCATTGAAGTTATGAGCTGGTTTTTGAGTACAGATTGTAATTTTAATTGTAAAAATTGTTTTTTAATTGTTTTAACTGTACTTGGTGTTTTATGTTTTTCAATATCTTTCAATTTTTAATGAAAATCTTTCGAATTTTTATGTATTTTTGCCTTACTACGAAGTGAGAACTGAATTAATTAGTAGCGCATGTGCATTAGGTAAGCGGTGCTGAATCGTCTGTGAAAAAGTGTTTCTTTTTTATTTGCTTAATTTCTTTTTTACATCGTTTTAGGTTTATTATAGTATTTGAATAGAACTTGTGATAATTCTTCAGCATGCTATAATTTTCACTTACTCTGAGTTATGAAATGAATGAGATGTAATGCTATTAAGTGAACCCAGCGCCGAAGTGTGGCTATGGTAAAATAAATGTAGTGAACTTTAATTTATTGTATTGTGGTTTAAGCGCTATCCACGAAGTAAATTTAATTCAAAATTCGTTAACTGTTTATTCAATATGTTTAAATCCATTTTGATCGCTATCGAATGCAATTTAACGATGTTTTTGCGTGACTTCTGTACGTAAGGACAGAATAAAGGATTCTATTTCCGCAAACGAATTATGAAACCGGTTTCAAATGGATTTAGAAAAGATTTTTTTATGGTGTCTGTTCGTACGTATGCATATACCTCGCATGACTCAAACGAGTAGCCTCAGAGCGTTGGAAGTTTGTATATATAGGACTGCTATAACATGTACATATGCACCTGCCTTTTTGGTTGCAATCGGCAGCACCAAAAGTATATTAATATATATATATATATATATATATATACACCCACTCTGTTATTCGGCTCAGTGAACTCAGTTTTTTTTTCTTCTTATATGTTGGTAAATTGAGCATTTTGTACTTTAAAAATGATTGAATTATGTTGTTCTTATCTTCCGGTTAAGGTGTTTATGCCTTTAATAAATTTGCATGCATATTTGTAGAATTATCAACAGTTTAAATGTTGTTTAAGTGCGGCCTATTTTTACCATAGCAGCCATATTTGTTTACATTTGAAATTTAGCTGAGTAGTAGATTTGTTGCCAATCTAGAGAAAGTAAGCTTCTCAACAACAAAGATAACACCTTCTTTTATCATTGCGAATTAAATCATATTTAATCTATTCTGGAATTTATTCGAAGAAATAAGCGTTTAAGATTTTTTAATATAGATAGTTTGAGTTTTTATGTATTTTTGCCTTGTCAATCGTCTGCAAAAAAACTTTTTTTTTTCATTTCTTTTATATGTTGTTTTAGATTTATGATAATATTTGAATAGAACACGTGCCAACGATTAGATAATTCTTCAGATGATATCATTTTTGTGAATTCAGAATTATAAAATGAATGAGATGTAACGCTATCAAGTGGACCTAGCGCCAGAGTGTCGTTATGGTAATCAAATATAGTGAATTTTAAAGAGTGCATTTATTCTATTGTGGTTTATGCGCTATCAAGGAAGTAGATTTAGTTCAATCCAATAAGTTCAAGTGTAGGAAAAAATGTGTAGAATTTAATATTCTGTACAAGGAAGTCATGTGGTGTATACATCAGATTTTTTAGAGAAATAATATTGCGATACTTACACTTATTTTATCCTTGTGCACTTTTCATTTGTCAAGCTGCAACTGTAACCGCATGCTTCGAAAATTAATTCGCATAATTTTTTCCTCTGTATTTTCGTGTGATAAAAACAGCTTAAAAAAACAGAAGGGTTATGCGCGAATAAATAGGGTATACAGAATACTGTAGTTACTCTGAAATATGTACCTCTTTTTTGCTACAGTTTGATCCGAAAATTTTGAACAGTCTTACTAGCAGGTAGAAATGAAATTACAAAATGAGAAAAAGGGGTTTAATTATCACATCATATAGAATAATTACACAGTTTAAATACCAAATAAGGCGCACTGGTAATTAATTACCTGTCGATAAACTGCATAACGACACAAATTATAATAGCCACTACTAGTTGAATGATCAATTTCAGGCCTGCATCCACTCTACTAATTACTTATAAGCCTCAAAACAAGCTAGTAGTCACGTACTATTCATTTTTCTTCCCATACTGTAGTAAAATTTTATTTTTAATTAGCAGTTTGCATTTATTCTAATCGGAAACAAACGACTTCTCGTTCTTAAAATTTATCTTTAACTGTAAGGAGGATCTTATTTTCGAGGAAGTACGGTATACATGACTGTATTACAATATTTTCTATGCTGAAGTTAAACTGCCTCTGTGCTTCTTTCGACAGTTTTTTATACACATATTTGGCTCCATTTTAATTTGTCAAACTTAAAGCTATTATTAGATCTTTTCATAGCTGTAACTTCATATTTAATTTTCTGCAATATTTTCATCAAATATTTGTATTTGATGTTTCTCCTTTCCTTTTGTAGCTAAGAAGAAGAGAGATGTATAGCACTTAACCTTATATTGGTATTATTGCTTAAATTTCTTAAATTCCGTAAGTTCAAGATGTCCACTCGGAAACGTGACTGGTAATGATTGATAGTATGTCATTGCCTTTTCTTGATGAGAAGTTCGTGATACACAATTCCTGTTATCAAAATGGTTTTTGATTTTTGACTTCTTTCACTTGCGCATTTCGCAATTCAACTTACAGTTTTGGGATTATGTTTGTTTCACTTCTGCATTTTGGAATTCACCATATTTCCTAATATGCTTCATGGTCGGATCGTTGTTATAATGTCCACCTGCATTTATATGTTTCCAGCAACTCTAAAATTTCAAGTACAATTACTTGTTCACATTCTTCTGCATATTTTTGTATAAATTTAAATTTAAGTTTTATATGTATAATTTATCATCATGCTTGTTTTCATTAAAAAGTATAAAAATATCTCATAGTTCTTTTGTCGCCTACATGTAAAAAAAACCTGTGAACTTTGTTCTGGGTTTATTTGATTTTCCAACGTAACAGCAAAACCAACTGGTGGATTTCTGCGTCCTTGAGTTGCTTAAAACTCCTCTCAGAAGCTGGACGATTGCGATTTATTGATGATCGTGAAATATCTGCTAGGAGTGAGGATCTGTCGATCTTACATTAGCGTAGATTGTGATGTAGATAGCCTAAAGATAGGGATTGCAGAGAAAACGTCTTCTACGATGGCGATAAGATTTCTAAGGTGCTGAACCTTTTGTATTTACTAGATTAATTACAAACCGACTTTCTTTGCATAGAATGAAATATCCTGATGAAGTAGACGTGAAATTAAAACGAATTTTAAAGGTTTTACAAAACTAATGTGAAAATTTCAGTTAAATTTCACAGCACTATTTTCTTAAAGAAATTCTTATAGATTTCGTGACTGGAACATTGCTCCGGAAAAAAAATTGAGTAAAATATCCGTATTCTACAGCACTATAGTTCAACAGAAAATTTTAACTATGAAACGAAGCATGACAAAACTGTGACTTCTTTTGCTAACACTTGATTCCTCAGTTTCTTTTTCCAAGCTCAAACTTGAATTTTTTTCGGTATAGATTGTGGAAGATATTAATGTAAAAACAGCGAAAATTGGGAAATTACAATAAAACAAATTGTTGATTAGAGGCATTTTTAATAGCTCCTCCTCTGTTGTTTGTAATAATTTAAAACTGAATAAATTATGTGGCGAGGAATAAATATGTTCTTCAGCACTCAGGATTAAGTCAAAACAGAACGATTATACGCCCGATGAGCGTCTCACTTACGCGCAACAATGTAGCTGCTCAATTTCTAGATTTAAAAGATCTCTAAATCTACAGTATCTTGCATTTTAGAAGACTGTGAAATTATTTTCGAGCAGAAAATGAAATATTGCAATTATCTGATGCACTAACATAATAAAATCTCCTTTTCCGGAGACTTGCCGATTGATGCCAGCCGTCGAAATTTGCTAAATTTAAATTCTCCATATTCCAGGAAACTTTTTTCGTGTCCATGATAGATGTAGACCAAACAAAATCCACTTTCTTTGAGATATTTAGCCAAACAAGGGCGATATTTGATTTTTAAATAATATTACAGTTATTCAAAATGTAGATTGAAAGATTTGAAAAGGTCTGAGGAAGATGGAACTTGTTTGATATTTGCAAATGAATCGCTTATTCGGCATAAAATCCTTCTGTTTAATATAGAGTCAGTGTTTATAGTTTGTCATATTACGCATTCAGTTTTAGATAATTAGAAGCAACATACTGAGAACGCTAAATGAGTTACCAAATATCTCCAGTTGCCAGTTTTTTTTACGTAATTTAAGAGAACCTATTTGCATCATTAATATTTCCCTGTGTATCATACCGAATCAAATTCACACTAAAGGGTAGGCAAGGAAACTGTGCCACGAAATTTTAGCATAAGCCATTTTTTCTGCTATTTGCCTCTTCTAGAGGTAATTTTTTTATTAATGTTGCTAAAATTGCATAATAGAAGGCGTTTTTTTATTTTATTTTATTTTATTTTTTTATTTTTTGTTTATAACTAAGTCTCTAATTGTAGAAAAAATTTTCAGATAAAAACATAGCTTGTGGAATTCTGTGAATTTAATTCCACATCGATATATAGAACATTGCAGAAGCTTTCTAGAATCTCATTTATTTTTAATATTTTATTCAATATGGCACAGTTTACGAGTTCGGTTTTAATGCTGTCACATTCACTGAGCTTTAGTATTTTTTCATCTATTTCTGTGTACGAAACTGTTCTAAAGCAGTAATTAGCAAAAGCAGTTATTTCCACGCTCGAGTACTCAAATTTTGCCTTATCAGCGGAACTCAACTTATGCATTATAATGTTTGTAAACAACAATTTGGAAGTTTTATGCAGTTTTATAGCTAGAGCTTTTACCGCCTTCAATAATCCGTCTGCCTGCCTTCTGTATGCACACTAAAAATTTATGAGTGTCAATGTGACATTTAAGGAAGTAAATAAAAGCTCTGTGTTTATTTGTAAAATAAAAAAACTTTTATTTCAACATTCTGCGGTGCTATTTTGCTTGTTTTTCTGTTAGCAAAATCATGAACGATATTAAATTTTGTTTTATTATTCTAACTTGCTATTTTGGAGACTAAGATTTCTTAAATACAAGATATTCATTTTTAAGTACGTTTAATCAATTCGTGTTAGAAAAATTTTTCCCTATATAAATAACAGTGACAGAGATTGTGATAAAACTCGCAGCAATATTACAATAAATAGAACTGCTTTCTAAAGAAACGACGTCCTTCCTTCCAAACAAATAAAACTCTAAAGTATTTCTCTTTCAATCAAGTATCCTTCCCTATTTATAACTATGTCATAATAATGTTATTGATATTCATGATTTTCATTCAAAAGTTTCGATGGATAGCATAGAATATGTTGGCTGCATGAGCGCTTTTATGGTACAGAACTGAAGTTTTCCCTTAGGCAGGTAATTGCAATGCACTTTGTTATAATCCAACAATTCAAATTCTTTCTGCTACGATGATTCATAGACTCACGCATATAGAATTACGTTAACATGAAAAGTACAGCCTCCTTAAAATGTGCCTCTTCAAGAAGACCCTACTAGGTACCTAGCAACGCCATTGGGTTTCGAGTAGACAGATTATTTGCCTACCTTTGGTTTTTACTATCCAGCGGCCTTCTATCGGTGAAATTCCGATTTTTTTCTCCCGAAAGATATTTTAATGAACGACATAAATTTTGGTGCACACCACATCCTTCTACGACAATGATTTGATTTTTTATGAACTTTTAAAAAATTTGGTGGCTTTTGGATGACATCACCCTGTAAGCGGTACATAAACTGCTTACATAGTGAATTACTATTATATCATATCAAAATCTTGAGAACTATTTGCTCTGTTTACAGAGGAGTATAAAAGTATGGGTAAATATCGCGGTACGTTTGATCTTTCTTTCTGCGCGTAACTCAGCAAAATAATGAATTCATTAAAAATGCACTAGAAATCTTTCGCTTTCATTTATATCAAGCTTCATTTAGTGAGTACATACTAGATGGAAAAAAAAACACTGTTACAGAACACCTACCCATCAATTCAGCGTTTAAATTTAAAAAACAAGAGGCGTGTCGAACATCCTGGCAATTATGTAGATGATTGACTTGCTTGATTGGCCACGACCTTTAGCTTGCTAGCTTCATATTGCAACCATGGGATCGGTTAGTTCTTACATTCTGCATTAGTCGTCGTTAAATGCGTAATAGTTGCTATGTTCTTGATCTGAAAGGGAGAGGATTTACCAGTCCTGTCGGGCCCTGGATGACAAATCGGGTTCGAAGGAGCCGCTACATACAGCATACCAATTGGAAAGTAGATTACAATGACTCTTAACCCTGTGCAGAAGTTATTCACCCGTGCTGGAACGTTTCTGATTCTGATAATCCATGTGTGTAGTGTGTTAAATTTCAGCTTTTTGAAAGAGCCTCTATTGTTGTTTATATCCGTATATTGTTTGACTGAAGATATTTAAGTGTTCCGTTTGACCCTATTTGTTTCCTGTACTCCCTAAACCTTTTCATCATACAATAGACGCAAGGTTAAATTTGCCGCTGTTCATTGTATACTTATTTATGCAAAGTGTGAAAGTAACGTTGATTTACTTGACTTCTTCGAAATTCGATCATTTATGTAATAGCTGCACTTGTATATCTCAGTCAAAAATGGCTCATCGAAGTATTGCAAAATTTTATAAATACTCTTTATCACAATTTTAGATCTTAAAGAGTGGCTTAATCAAATTCGGTAATTTATTCAAAAAATAATTCCTGAAGAAACTGACTTCAAAACGTTATTGTAAATCTCACAACTGAAAGATGATTGGAAATGACCGTTACATTTTTACATTTCATTCGCTGTAACTGAGCCATCTTGTCATACCTCAGTGGAATCAGTATAATTTTAAATATTGGTATAAAATTCCATAACTATCCCTCTTAGGCTTAGGGATGGGATCTTCGTGGAGGATTTTTTGAAGCGCAATTGGTAACATTCCTCAAATTTATCAGATTATGAATTCAGTGCTTTACTAATTATTGGTTTGTCAAGATTCATTTTTTAATAATGTCCCAGAATTTCGATTGTTGAGTGGCTCCCAAGCCATGGGGTTCCGATTCATATACCGGTACGGACATTTACTATTAATGTCTTTGAAGAGTTGAAGTACAAAAAAAAATCTCAATTTGATAATAAAAATTCTATCGAAAAGTAAGTGGCAGTCAAAGAGAGGCTAGAAAGCCTCAGATTACATTTTCTGTGGTAGCCAGTTATTACTGTAAAGAGAATTTTAGCTTCTGCAGACTCAAGATTTTATTTTTTTCCTATTGTATTAAAAAGATTCTGCCGTAAATGTAGACACATAATGCTAGATTTTTTTAAAGTAATTTCTACTATTTTGGGGGATTCGAAATTTATAATCGACTTTATATGTAACGTTTCCCGTTTACAAATTCTGTACTCATTTATCATCAGTGCAGCTAGTATGTGTAAAATATTATTTAAAATCATAAACTAAATTCAAAATAAAAAAGTATTCATGCTAAGTAGTTCACTTAGGTTACTTGAAATTGTTAAATTTTAATTAATAATTGCGTTCCAATAAATTTATTAAAAATTATGTTTATTACCCTATTAAAAATTATGTTTACTTACTAGTTGACTGTTATACTTTACTATAAAACTGTGTTGTTAGTTACAGTTCATAAGAAGAATTACTAGTTGTTTCACGTCTTACGTCTTATTATAAACATATGCTCAACTGACATTAAAGTTTTAGTGTTATTCTTGCACGAAAATGGTATAAGAATCTTATAGTAATTCTTGTTGCATATTGTTACTGATTTCACATTTATTTGCTGTTTATTTAGAATTTTAATTAAAATTGCTTTATATTTCCCGTGCAACGCAGACGATTTTTGAAGAGAAAGCTACGTCGGAAAAAAAAGAAAAGAAAAGAAAAAAAAAAGAGCGTGTGCATTTAATGTTTAATAAATAAATATCTCGTAATTACTGTTGCCATCCAGAAAAATCGAGATTGTTCTACTGATAATTAAAAAGCTTATAAAAGCCGAATTAAAACACCTTATCTCAATTTAATTAGGACTTCTCTCAACATTGCAGGACTTTGGTTTATTGCAACCTTGCGATGCAAACGGCATCTCCTTCATACCACATGTTTGGTTTTATTTAATTTAAGGAAATTGCACGTCAGGGGCTCTATGCAATTCCTCAGTCAGCTGGATAAGTTGCTCATAATTGGCAATATCCCAGCAATAGTTGTCCAGACTAGACTAGACTTTTCTCAATAGTTGTTGTTCTAGTTGTAGCTGTTTAAAGCGAACTGTTGTTTGTTTACTTAATGTTGTAGAGATTTCGCTGTGAGATAGGATTAGTTTATCTGTTTTGAATTGAGTTTTTGCTAAACGTTTGAGAAATTGTGATATTGTGCGAATATCGCTGAAGAAATATTTCAGCATTTTGATTTATTTCTTGCGGAAAGAATAAATTTTTGTTAACTTTTTAACGACTTGTGCATTCAATCCACAACGAACCCGTACGCACGTAGCAATATGTTATTCGAATGCTTTTTGTGTTCCAGTGAATATCACGAAACTTGTATTTTAGCTTGTTTGTAGGCAAGAAAGTTCTGTCAAAGAATTATCAATCACTTGCAGAAAAGCAGAGGAAAAATTTTACTATACAAAAAAATGTAATGTGCTTACTTCTAAATGTTAAATAAATATATTTATTAAAGACATACAATGATTTTTTTATGAAATGAAGAATATAAGAAAAAATTAATATTACTCTATTAAATTATATGCAGCTGCTGCAAGTAAAGATAAAACTCCCGTTAAAGTAAGATAAGTACTTCAACGCTACTGTTAAGTACATGACTTTACGTTCTTTCGTTCATATACGTGCTTTGCAAAGAGCAATCTTTGTCGCGGAACATAAGCAATAAAAGGAAGCATAAAGTGAGTCTAGGAAATATATTTTTTCACTGGAAATTCGTCTGGTTCGCACAACAGTTATGACGCAGTACGGGACGTAACGTCAATTGCATCTTAAAATAGTCCTCACTTAATGTGGCTCGTCGAGTAAATTTACGGGACATGAAGTGCAACAGCAATCAAGCACTCGAACCTTTTGACTTCATAAATTTCGGAGACCATTTTCTTAAGTCCATATTTGTTGCTACGCTTGGCCCTTGCTTACCTGTAAAAAATAAGTCAAACTGGTTCAGAACAGGCTAGCGAAAATAAATTTAGGGGAATTTTGCGCACGTGGTGTTCGAAGGTTGCACGTGATGTACTTTGTTAAGGTTTAGACAAGTTTATACTTAACACTTTAGCAGTTAGATGCATCGTGCTGAAATGGGATTAGTAAGAGATTTTGTTGTATGCAGAAATTACGGAGTAGTTTAAAGCTCAAATAATAGCTCCAACTTCTGTAATTTTACGCGCAAGAATTTCTTTTCATAATCTGTTTTAGGGTGACAATATAAAGGAGTATAGACGTTTATATAATTCCATCAGCTTCCGAAAAGAGGAGAGCACCGAAGAATGTGTTCTTTTTTTAATTAAAAAACAA
>KK113646.1:145738-189973 GCA_000611955.2 Stegodyphus mimosarum | reverse complement strand
TTTTAATTAAAAAACAATTTTATTAATTAAATTATTAATTAAATAATTAATTTTAATAATTAAATTATTTTATTAATTAAATTTTTAATTTTTAATTAATTTTAATTAAAAAAACACCTTGAAAGAATCTTCCTTGAGAGATTTCTTGTCTTCAATTCGCGGATTACTTTTCTCGGCAACATAGACAGTTTTGCCGTTTGAGGGAAATGTATGAAAATTTTCTAGTGTTTCCAGTGAAATAAATGCATAGCTATATTTTGAATAACTAAATCTTTTGTTAAATAATGCATAAGTTTCCGTTTGGCATTAATTTACGATGAAATAATATAATAAATGTTTTTAATAGTTTGACTTTTTGAACTATTTTAAACTGCTCTTTTTAAACATAATATTTAAAATATTCTAATCTGCGGGACTAATTCTAAATCTAGAAGGTTTTATCGCTTTAGTGCTGCTTATTAAAATTTGCATGCCAAGATCAGGCTGCAAGATTTTCTTAATCTTTATTAAAATTTATGTAAACTTTTTGAAACTTTAGTCATAGATATTTTAGATGTTGAACTGCAAATTGAAATTTTCGAAATTTATTCTGTTTTGTTTCAAGTCTCAAGTTGAAAGAGCAAATGCGTGAATTCTGGTTAACTGATAATGGTCAAAAGACCTAACCGTTAAAAACCTGACTGTCGTTAAAAGTGCCTGATTATTACCTGAAATACTCACCTGATTATTTTTAATTTATGTTCCATAGAAATGTAAAATTATCTTCGCTGTCAAATTATGGCTTTAAAAGGCAATGTATTGCCCCGGAGAATAAAAGAACTGATGATATAAGGGATCTACTTAGTACAATTACAAATGCTTTCTGAAAAGTTTCTGAAATAAAAGTCTTCAAACTTGTGTCTCAAATTCAACGATCGCAATATCAAAAACATCTTTTTTTTCTGATGGATATATCCTAGTATCTTATATTCTGTACTCATTTAAATTATCTAAGTAACTAAAAACTTATTTTTGTTATACTTTTTTTTTCACATATAAAAAATTTTACTGCCTTATAACAATTTTCTTATGAATAGATCTTTTGGATCGACCTTGACAATATAACAGTTTTCAGCATTAATGGGCAAATAACCTAAACTGGGTATTCTTTATTATTCGGCGAAGAAAGCGCCATCTGCTGTAGCTAGCTTTTAAATTTTGATGTGCACTGCAGGGAAGAAAGGCATGTACCTAATATTACTCTCTCCAGGAAAACACAAAAGCTAAAGTATCCTAATGAACAAAAAATCCATTCTGCCCATGAGCAGAAACGTACAAGGATTCCACTTTCCGTGGGCAGGCAGTACCGCTTCTATTTCCTGAATGGAATACATCCTAGTGAAGATCAAGAAAGGTGGATGTACAGTTTTTAAAAGGGACCCGTCTCCTTTTAAAGGTTATTAATTTAATCATGTGCTTTGTGATATCAATCTAAGCCTTATGTTGAGCAGACTGCTATTAACCATTAATTATTTACAGTTAAATAAGAAATTCAAAGAATTTTAAGTTTAACCCATTGATGTTAATATTCTCACTAAGTAATTAACCTGAGCGCGTGCATTTCTCAAAAAGTTAGAGATGAGATATTAATTTAATTATTCAATACATTTCTCAGTTCCGTTTCAAAAATTTTACATTAAGTAGTCGTCTTCGTTTTAGGGGGAAAAAAACAAATTTATTCCTTACATTAACCGTAATTTCTCGTTTTCTAAACTTCTAAAAAGATTGGTCAACTAGACAACACCAGTATTGATACTGTACACGGCAAGGATTGTCTTTTATGGTCGCTGCAGTGCGAGATCATTACTAAAACAGACAGAATAATTTAGGTGTTCTTGATCTTCAGATGAATTCAGTCCAGTCCTATTATAAGGGTGGTGCACCCGGAAACCTATGCAGCAATTTTGGACAACACTTTATTTAATCTTTCGTGCCACAGCAGCACATTCTATTCCTAAAGGGTTGACTGGTCCTCTCTTCATCTCCAAAACTAACCATCTCCCAGTTGCAATTATGGAGGATGTTCACATCATATTAGCATTCTTGTACTGCCACGCCTCCAGAAAAGGTAAGAGAGGAAATAGATGGCTATGCCTTAAAGGCTACCGCACCTTTTCTACTGTAATTAACGTTGGTATATCTTAAGTTTATCTGGGTTTCTCGAGTTGTAATTTTTCAATTTTGTGTTTGGTTTGTGGTCTTTTTTATTTATTTTTCTTCAGACAAAAATAAATAAATGTTTGGAACATAATAAATCTAATTAAGTTGTACTCCATAACTGTATGTTTTTGCATAATTATCATGTATTTCCTTATTAGCGTATTCAAAATCAGGTACGTTTAGGACACAGAATATTTACTTTTATTCTTTATTTCCTTTTTACTCGTGCTGTCATAGTTTAGATCATTCGCTGATTTTTAGAAAGGCCAGTGTGTTAGCAGGTTAAGCAGCAGAAATTCTTATTTTCTTGATCGTCTGGAATGACGTGACATTCTTATTTCACTAATACATGTTATGGCAAAAACATTATGGCGATGCATCAGTAGACCGTTGTTTCATGTCATCACGAATTATGAACAAGTCTGATTTTTGGTAATGTAGATTATATACATTAAAAAAAAGTTCAAATTTTCATAATATAAGTACAGAGGAATCTGGCTGTACAAAGTAAAATGAAGATTTTCTCTGGCTTCAGTAGAATATTCGCGCTTTTATGAATCAGGCGAAAAAAGTACTGTACATGTTAATATAGACCTTTGTAATTGAGAATCTAAGATGTTATGCTTTTCTGACAACAAATTCAAATATTAAAAATATAAATAAATAATTAATTAAAAATAAAAGAAATCCCAAGTATTTAATTTCGTGAGAGACTTGGGTATAAGGAAGGAAAAGTCAAGAATCTCTTCCGCATAATAAGGATATAAAAAAATAATACTTCATCTTTTAAGAGATCTGACATCACTTAATAAAGTTTTACTCAAAAAAATTTAAAATGTATTTACATAACACAGGTGGCAAAAATCAATGATTCCTGGTGTGCCAAAATTAACTTAAATGAATACGTCGAAAATATATACTTCTTGTTACATAGAGTAATATTTTTATTTTACGCTTCAGACAATGAATCAGTTTTGCGGTTGAAAAGAATTTTTATTTTACCATGTAAGCGATACACTTTTGCAGAAATTTCTTTTAATAAATGGCACTGCCTCAATGACACTCTTTTGAAGTTGCTATTAAAGTAAGAACACATGACAGAAAATTAAATTTTATGCATAAATTCCGCGCCAAATATATGATAAAATTAATGTCTAAAATATGTGAATATGCTTTTCTTTTTCACAAATCTAAAACTATGCTTCATGGAAGTGCTCCTCTGGTTTTATTCTGAAATAATATTGCATTTGTTTTAATTCCTTTCAACCATATTGTATGATAATTTATTTTTATTCTGTTAATGTATAAAAACAATAATAAAGTATAAAAACAAAATAATAAAAAATAATATAATAATAAGTATAAAAACAAAATCAATATTGCAACATTTTTAATAAAAAAGCCTTAACATTGATACCATTTTTACGTTCATTAAATAAACTTTTGCATTTATCTGGGTCATAGAAAGTGGACTGAATTTCACAGCTATTGAGAATAAATATTTTCTTTGATACCTCTAAATTTAAACCGTGTATATATTGAAAATATTCGCTCTCTTATAGACAAATGAAACTTCTTTTGTTCGGTGATCGATATCAGTATATTTGTTAAGGTAACAGTCATAGGCATAGAATTTGCAAATGTTGTTATTTTACGCGCTTATAATATGCATTAATTATTTAATTAGATACCTTGATAATGTTTGTGAACTTAAGGGCTACTCAAATTGGAAGAGAAACACGGCAATGTAAAACTAAAAGTAAGATTAGTTTGATGTATACTTTGAACAAAATTGTTTCAATTTTGAGGGAAGTAAGATGCAGATATCTCTTCTTCAAGAGTAAAAATAATTTTACTGCAAAATACAAAATGGCTTAAGACAGCAATCGGTCGAAACTGAAAGAAATTTCTCGAAATGCCGGTTGGTAAGCAAATACCCAAATTGGAAGGAAAATAAATTAGTGTAGAACTTAAAATTAGGCAAAAGAATTCTGCATAGTTCTTTTTGCTCGATTGATCTGTGTCTGATCGCCCTCCATCTGACTGAAATCGATAGAGTTTTGTTCAAAATCTGTGTCAAAATGAGGTTACTGTTTTGCCTAATTTTAAATATTACTGTTATCTTAAATCTAATTATAAATTTGACATTAGAAATGTTTCATTCCTGATGCAAAAATTATTGCTTGGCTTATGATCCTAGGATACTCATTAAACAGATGAGGCATTTTAAGCAGGGTTTTTTTTCCCCTTCCTGTCTAATTCAGTATTTTACTAGGCAAATTTACAGTTAGAAAAAAATTCTAACACTTAGATTTCGCTTGATTTTAATAGAAAGCATTTGGTCAAAATCGAATGCCTCCACAACGATTTGAAGCATCTAGCGGCAAAAATCATTTAACTGCATGCGTAACGAGAAAAAGTTTACCTTTACAAAACTGATATGAATATAAAAATGTCTTCTAGAGGGAAAAAAAATCGAATGCTGAATTTGCTCACGATTACCTGGACATAAGAATTAAATGAAATTCCGTGAGCTGCCTTTTAGCACTTTTTGGGGGGGGGGAATAGGAAATTCTATATTCACTAACTGAGCGAAATATTTACTTACGTTTTGGGGAAAGCACACATTAAACGAGCGATAACATTGAAGTCAATGCCACTTAAAGGATTCTGCACATCTTGAAGATAAAATGTTCATTTTACTTTTTAAAAGAACATGGTAGATTTTAGTGACAGGTACTGCTTCTGTTAATAATATATGTACCGCTTCAGAAAATCAATCTCCAGACTGGTTCTGTTCTAACGAGGGAACAGCGCTCCGATTGTGAACTCCATCGACCTCAGCTAATGTTACAAATCTCTACTTTGTTTGGCATGACAGAAGGAGGAGGGGCAATAGTCATTCAGAATTCTTTAGTATTCCTCTTTATTGTTTCTTATTAGTTTTCGTGTTTCTGTTTTTGATTTTATGTATCTGTGTTTATAATCAGTAATGTTTTTAAATGCTGTTTTATGCATCTTGTAAACTTAAATGTTTATCCGCTTTGTATGAGACCAAATTATTCCCCGTAACGATTCTTAATCAAAATTTTAAGAAATTTAAAGGTAGATTTTTGCCAAATGGAGCTTTAGTGACAGCTTTGCTTTTCAAAGCATTTACCTGAAAATACAGTTTGCTGCAAAAGTTTTGACATACTCGTGGCTAGTTCGCTTCCTTTTTTTTGCAATAACTTTAAAAATATATAAAATATTTTCTATCTCCTTCCAACGTACCTTCGTGGTGTAACGGTAGCACACTGGGCGCCTATTCGGGAGGTCCAGCGTTCGAATCCCGGCGAGGGCACTGCGGTTTTCTTCAGTTTCCTGACTTAGAAAAATTCTAAAAAGAGTCTAATGGCGCCCGAACTAAAAGGTGGTCGACGATAACTCCTAACTACTAGGTTTTCGCGATTGTGTCCCTCATCCCCGGTCGTCCTTTAAAAAGAGAAGTATATAAGTTTTTTTTCTCCTCTCTCCTTCCAGCATGCTTTCATTGTGTAAAGGTAGCACACTCGGCGCGTATTCGAGAGGTCCAGTTTCGAGTCGCGGCGAGGGCACTGTTCTTTTTCATGTCTCCTACTTTAGAACACTTAATGATTGTATAAATAATAATGTTTGTAAAACGCTCTTTCATATATAGAAAAAGAGGAATATTGTATTTTATGTTTGTAATATATGCTACATTTTCAAACACATTCAAATTCTGCGGATGCGTGTTGGCTGCTGGAATTTTGCTCTAAGTTATTTTTCGTTTTGGGCGTAAAAAATTTCTTTTTGCAATAATATTATTTAAAACTGATTTTAACTAAATTAAAATTATTTAAATTTAGATTTTTCCCATTCCATCTTGTCGGAAAAAGTATAGATTTTGTTTCAAATGAAGGCGTGCGTTTTTAATTTTTTTTAAATGAAATGAAATTTTTGTTAAATGAAATGAATGAAGTATTTAAAAGAATGCTTTTCGTAACATACGTTACTTTCGTATTTGGTTGATACAATTAAACTCCATAATAACTTCTCAAACGGTAAAAATGTGTTAAGCATAGAACATTGTATAATACGGATAAAAATCAAGATTATAATTAAAAATTGGTCATATTATACCTCCCAAGCTTAGCTTATTATTATGTGCGGTAAAAATGTAATATTTAATATAAATTCAAAGTTCCTAATGACATGATAAGCAATCAGATATTATGATATGCCTTTAGAAGTTTCATGCTGGAGGTAAATAAAAGTTGTACAGAATGTCTGGTAAATTATTTATAAAATATATGATATTCCACGATTACAAAATTTGCAGAATTTTTCTAGAAGGAAATTTTTCTGTGCATTTTCATTTGACTCTACAACATTGTATTCTCTGAAACAATGTTCCAGCTTTTAAATTTATATATGCGGATAAAGTAAAACATATATTATTATAAAATACAATCTATATTAAATTACGATTGTATTTGCTTTGCTTAAATTATATTTCCTCCCCGCCACACTATTTTCAGCATTTTTTTATTCTTTGTTTTTTTGGTCAATTCATTCTGTCCAGTCGGAATGTCCAAGCTCCTGACGTATAATAGAAAGTTGCCGTTAAAAGGGGCAAAATTAACATACAGGTTTAGATAAACGCGAATTTTGACAATATGAATCCATTTTAGCTCCTTCATTTCTAATTCCGACTGTAATCGTTTACATGTAGTTAGACGTAGATGTTAAAAACCGCTTACAATCCGCATTCATTTATTATGAAAGGGCACTAACTGCGAAATGTTCTACAATGGTAGTTGTTACATAAGAAGCACTTTACATGGTAGTTGTCAACGTGACCAAAAATAATAAAAAAAATAGATCTCGATTCAAGAATGAAAAGTTACTTAGTATATCCCTCATTTCCATCATATGCAGTGTGATATTTATTTATACACTAAATTTTATAACTCAGGACTGTAATATAAGTTAATTTTCAAACTATAGAAATAGTCTGTCATACGGAAGTGCATTATTGGCAAGCTGGGGGATTGTATAAATTTTTATGGATAATTTTTATTAATTTTAATAGTGTGTGATTAAAATAATGGAGTAATAATTAGCTGGTAATAAACGGTGGTGGTGTTCTCAGAGATGTGACTCATTTGAACCATTAGGGTCAACATATTATAAATAAAATGCGCAGTATACTATTAATAATTGAGTTATTATTAAGTATTATTACTGATGTTAATAATAACGATTTCTAGTACATTTCCTAGTACGTAAGGTGAAATGAAGTGTCAGAAATAGAAAATCAGTTAACTGAGTCGTTGTTTATATTTTTTATAATATTTTTATTTAATTATTTTTAACTAGGTTATTAGAGGTTAGATAAATGTATGTCTTTTGTTAATATTTCATCATATTAATATTTTAATTTCAGTTCTCTAAATGGCATAACACGTACTTAGTAGTTATCACTCGCGTGGAATTTTTCTGATTTCTCGCTCAAATAGAACTGTCACATTAATACTTATTGGTATTCTGCAGCACAATTTTAAAAATCTGGCTTTTTTCGTTAGTTTAACTTATTTAAAATTTTGTTGCCATATTTTGGATCTTTTATCAGCTAAAATTACTTACATGAAAATTTATTTATGATATTTATTGCAGTTGCATATGAAAGCATTTATCTCCAAACAAAATGCTCTTGCAACTGCAAGAGCATTTTGCACTAATACCTCTGCAATAAGAATTTCTATAAGAAATTATAAGAATCTCTATAAGAGTATCTGTCTATAAAAACTTTGGATGACAGTTATAATAACAAAATCAATTTGTTATCACGTCCAAAGTGTCTTTCTTTTATCCTTAATCGGCATAATGGCAAGAAGTAGAACATACTTGATTTCCCATCCAACCAGGTGGTAGTAAGTTATTGTGGAAATTCATTCACACAATTGTTCCTACAAAATTCGTTCACACAACAAACAGTTTGTAATAACTTCACACTACATTTTGGGAAGTAATAAAAATTTACCTCCGATAACAATTTTGTCTCAGAATTACTTATTTTAAGGTGTTACTTATTCGCAGTTCATTTCAAGTTAAGATACTAGCTGCTACATAAACTAGCTGCTTAGAGTTTCAAGTTTCACAGCTTTTCTCGTCTTGTTGTTCTGACTTATGTCACTTGTGCGACTATGATATCGAATCAAGCCCACAAATTTTATCATGATTAAGAGTCAAGGTTTGTACCTATTGTTGACATTGCCCCATTTTGAAGGTCAATCTCTGGGATATATCTAAGCGTTTCCCACTTTTCTTCACTTTCCACTAAACTCTCGAGAGGACATTCGCCTCGACAATATTTTAAGAGCCACCCATTCGCGGAACATGCGCGGATCCTTGGAAATTCGAATCTAGATTCAAAGCCGCGAGAGACGGCTTTCCTACCACTCCACCAACAGGCAGTACTTTCTTCATATGTAAATGAAAACATGAAATAGACTTCTCTAGAAATCCATCCATGAAACCATACCTTATTTTTGGATATCGCCCAATTTCTTACGATAGACAATTAGCCTATCAGCTCTCTTTTCAATGGAAATGATAATAGTAATCTAGCTATATGGATTTCCATTTGATAAGAAAATTAAATGTTTTTGGGTTTTGCCTTGGTAATTAACAATAATATTTTGCTTTATATCAAAATTTCAATCTACTCATTCTGTTCATAAGTAATACAAAAAGCAAACCAGATATCTTAAAATGTAGTCTGACTACAATCTTCAGTAGAATTTCGTATAATTCGTACTGTAATCGAAATAATGTAACACAGCCATCACTGATCTATTTTTTATGGACGCTTTCAGGTTCTGTTCGTTCCAAATGACCTCACTGTTTGACTAAAAACATTGGAGTAAATTATATCTATTTTATTAGCATTTCACTTACTACCTTCGGTGCATTCATAATCATAATATATGAATACTCATTTGAAAAGAAAACATGAAACATATCTCTCATTACAACATCCGAAATCACAAAAAAAAGTACCGATACATAGCATCTTCTGCGTTTAACATTCAAAGTAGCAATTACTAGGTTTGTGATCTCTTCTTCCTACTCTAAAAAGTATTCTGATACCAATGTATTATCATAATAAGCCAAGAATTGATGACATGATTTGCGATAATGCATGTTTTAACGAGATAACTATTTTTTACGCCTTGGTTAGATGCATTAAGATGAATCAACAGATACTAATGAAGTTCTCAGAGTCTGGGCAATTTTTTTAACCTCTGGCGTTCCGTGCTATTCAGTTCGATGCTGAAGAGGTAAATTTACTCTAGGCAACTTGTATCTTAAAATGCAGATCTTAGTCTGAGGCTCTGATCAAGGTGCATTAAAAGCACTTAACTTTAATGAGGAACTAAATGTTTCAGACGTGATCGTGATTTTAATATTGTATTGAATTATGTACTTGGAGAATATAATCGTTTTCTTCTAAGAAATTTTCGAAACTAGTTTTTATTTTCCAGAACTTCGTTTTAAATATTTCTTCACCTTAATTCTACTAGCTTAAGAGGTGCTTTTACCAAAACAGGTATAATATTGCGCTTATTACACAACTAGAGTTTCATATCCATAAAATTTAAAAGCATAGTCTTACAGTGTTACTTCGTGACTAAATAATTTTTTTATTATTTCTTTCTAAAAATCTCTCTTCTACTGACATTTAATAAACAGATGTTATAAAAATTAAATAATGTGTTATTGCGTTACATTTTCTTTTGGTAAGTTAAAAATTCATCATGAATATACTCAACAAGTGTAATTTTGAAGCAGAGCTGTTTTACTTGGTAGTTTCTAGAACAACACTTTTACTTTTCTCCCCACTCTACACAGAAATTTTACGTTTTCTTCTCAAATAATCTTGAGGCTAATATGGCCTAGAATGGCCATACCCATCGTGAGCTAAGAATGATTAATTTTAATGTATATCGTCTGAAATGCTGTGTTTATAAAAATAAGCTTCACCTTGTAAGAAGACTTAGCAAGCAAGATTATTACAGTCTGTCTATCATAAGAAAAACTCTCGCCAGTTAGTCTGCAGCTGTCTGTTGTCGTAGAAGGAGCCTTGACCCATTTTCCGTAGGGGTGTCTTGAAGACGAATGATCCCCTCAACCAACAGCCGCCAAAAACAAAATAACAATAAACCAACCCTTGGTTCGCCCCTATTTGAAATATACTAGCCCTGCTGCTATAGCGACCGCCACCCGCCAGGCACTGTGATGGGACTGTTCTTATGGTAGACAGACAGTAAAGGATTCTAAATTTTTTATAAGCGCATGTTGCAGATGATTAATGGCAATAAAGAGTGCCGATTTCGAGCGTGTCTGGATGCTAGTGAGGATGTTATTAGCATTTTTAGGAAAGGTGACCATATTTTCCTAAAGTGTCCAAATTTATGTAAGTAGTGTATTGCAAGTTATGGCTGATTGTTTGGAAGAATAGTTTAGTGGAACATGTTATATTGCAATTTCAGAGATATACTTAATGCATCACCAAACAAATAATGAAGAGAAGTAAAAGATCAATTTCGTGTTTTATATACTACTTTTTTTTGTGGTTATTGATTATTTAACGGGAAGGGAACAGGCTAAAATTTATGGAAAAAAACTTCTAAATAAAGAACAGAAAATATTCCAACTTTTCATATAGCAACAAATTAGCATTACAGTGATGAAATATGATTTGATAACTGATTTATGTTAATTTTATCACTGTATCCTGCGATGCGCAGGGTCTATGACGTCCAGTGTGGTCATTTTATTAGCTTTTCCTGAATGATTTGCTGATAATGTAGTTCAATAATAATTACTGTGTAAGTGAAAAATACGAAGAGTATGTAATTTACAGACAATCATACTGTTAGCATGACTTTAAAAGTTTTGGGCCTTTCATAAATCAGGTATAATAATTATCCAGATCGTTACACTATTACCATAAAGGATCCATTTCTCATCGTAACTTATAATTCAGTTTGTAAATCCATCACTGTCTTCTGATCATCAGCAGTGAATATGCCTCTAAGCTCTGAATTTCTAGGTGTCTGTTCATTCGTGTTATCCATTCATGTTCAAGTTTTATTTGTAACAAGTTTCTGTTGATGCTTGCTGTACGAACAGAACACAAAATTCCCGCATCTGATTGCTTACAAACTCTTTATTTTAGAATATAAAAGAAAGATTATTTATCTTCATTTAAGAATAGAATCTCCATTATCTTTATTTTAAAATAGAAACTTCATGACAATTGGCAACTGTTTGACAATCAAAGCAGTTCAGTTTTTTTGACTTGATTTTCCACTATTTTTTTAGATGCCTAGAATAGAATTTTCCACTGCATATTAAATACTCTATTATTACTTAGGATTCCTTCCATAGTAGGTACTAAAAGGAAGTTTCAGACTGGATTTTGATTTGTGTAAAATGAGCTAAATATTTTTAAGTTATCACATTTGATTACGTTTAAATACTGCGAAAGTAAATTAAGATATATGAAATTAAATAATTTATCTTGTTTTTCTCTTGGTTTTCTTCCCCCCCTTTTTTTTTCTTCTCTCTGACCCATCAACGGCCGAGAGGTAAAATCGCTGAAAACTGGTGGTTCGGTCCAAGGTTCGAATAGCGCGAACGGGCTGGTTGCATGGCCGTTTTCGTGGTTTTATCCATGTGTATAAGAGACAGTTTCCCTTAGAAATTCCCGAAAGCATCCCTTTTCTTTGGCAGATAGCTCTCGAGTGCTTTGCCACAAACAAATAAACCGCCCAAACCTTTCTTTTTCTTTTTTCCAAAAGAGACGGTATGTTGCGCAGAACGTTTCTCTAAATTTGTTACGAATCGAACATTTCGAGTTGAAGCAAACTACTACAGACAGAACAAATTTATATTACTGTATCCTAAATATTTCTTTCAGTAAGATGTATAATGATTACATTTAAGATAAAATGTTACTTATAACTTTCAAGCTGTTCTTTCTTAGACCCCAGAATATTTAAGTATGTAATCTAAAACATAATAAAGAATTTTTCCTTGGATTAATCATAATGTGAAAGATCTGAAGCTTTGAATCTAAACACAAGAATTCGTAAATCAAATTATTCTTTATTGGTTGATGTGATATTTTGACATGAAAAGTTACAAACCTATAAGTAGAGACTAAGTTCGAAAAAAAAAAAAGGAAATCATTATACTTAAATAGAAGAACTTACTCTAAAGCATTAACTTTCTTTTACTTACAAAAGGACCGGCACTGGACATACTTTTCGCTCGATGCAATCACTCCCCCTTATAAATATTGCCTTCCTTCCGGCTCTAGTATTGCTACAAAGAACTTGCTTTTCCTGAGCAGTATATGCAGTCAATAAAATTGTCTGTGTAATTTAATTTCCGAAGAACGCGTTTACGATAAGAACGTAACAAATGAAAAGTAGCCATGAATAAACCAAGAAACCTACATTCTAAGAATAAATAATTCTAAGAATAAATATTCTAAGAATAAATAATAATATTAGCATTGCAATATCTGATGGTATTTGAGTCAGAGAGCGACGTGACCGGTACAGTTGCTTTGTAAAGCCCCAGGGACAATTCACAGGGATGAGTTTTGGCTGTAGTCCTCAAGATAAACATCGGAAGAATATGAGAGGAAGGGGACGAACAAAAGATCTAGATTTCGGAAGATCGAACACATCAGCAATTGGTTCGGCTACAATGAGCCGGAATGTAAATAACAGAAGTAAGGCGAAATCACATGGTTGGAAAGTTTCTTAAATGTGAGAACACATATCTTGTGTCTGAGTGGCTTAACGAAGAATCTGCACAAAATGACTTTCAAATAATAAATGGGTGAAATGCTAATACAAAAATGCAAATTCAGATTGAATACTCTGAAAAAAAAAATAAAAATAATCAAGGGTATACAATTTACCAATTAACTAGACACCAAAGAGAAAAACTATGTACAATAGACGGAAGGGGAAGTTATGCGAATAATTTTAAAATTTTCAGAACGTAGCACTAAACATCTAGGGGCAGAAATACGCGAGGAAATACGGTGCTATTTTTATATATATATATACGTATGCACTATGAATTAAAGCCCTATGGTCAAATTTTTATTTCTTTTCCTACATGTTCCTAAAAGCTTCTACTAATACGATGATTTATTTGCATTCTTACATAGAAATAGAAAGTAAACTATCAAAAGTTTTATACTAAAAGGAGGGGCCTAGTTCTTATGTTTAAGAGTCCTTAAATCACTTTCTGTTTCTTTCTGCCATGTACTGTTGTAAGTAGAACTATAACTGGGAATAATAACCAAAGGAATGTTAGATTAAAACTGGGAATAATAACCAAAGGAATGTTAGATTAAAACTGGGAATAATAACCAAAGGAATGTTAGAATGGCTTGACGAGAATACTTTGTTCATTTTTTATGCATTATCTTGAGGCAGTGATCCAGTAATTATAACACTGAGGGCAATTTTAATAAATATTTTATAAAGTAATTGCAAAAATGAATCATTACCAAGTTGCAAGTAACTTTTAAAATAAGATTACGTTGTAAGACCCTCTTATGCTTCAGTGCAAGTTGCGGCAGGATGCGGTCCTCTCGGGCACGGAAGCGCAGGAGTTGTTTTCACAATAGAGGTGCTAGCACCAGAGTACCTGGGCCGAAGGCCCCACTCCTAATCGATCAAATTGGGCAGTTTTGAATAACATAATACATAAGGTATTGTTACATTAATTTGAGCCAAATGTTAAAAAAGTAAATTAGTAGGAGACATTATAAATCTGGACTGTACACTAAATTGTGTGAAAATGCTGCTAAGGTGAAAATACCAAGCATCGTGGAATGTGTGAGCTGGTGACAAGAAAGGCTGTAAGAGAAGAGGTTAGTAAGTGTCATTCCTTCGGTGAAAGGTAGTTGAAGGGGGAACTGGGGTAATTAATAAATAAAACTAGAGATCAATTAACAGGTGAAGTTAGTTATACATTATTAGCAAAGTTGATGTATAGAAACGCTGGTATTTCACAAGAATGTACAAGGTGAGTATCATAGCATACATTACATAAATAATGTTTATATGAAAATGATTACATACTAATGATAAGTGAATACATAATGATGATTATCAAAAACAAATAACATTACCAAGAATCAGGTAATTGTGACTTAATTAATATCCTTTTTTTGACATAAATGCATATTTATAGTGGTGCAAATCCATATGCAATTTAGGTAGTCACAAAGTTATTCTGTGAAGACATTGAGAATTGCCATAGGGCGTTTGCTGTTGACAGGATCACTATAATCATCGCTGCAAATTTTGATGGCTGAATTTTCTATGTTTTGTTGGCTATCATAAAAATTCCTGGCAAGTTTACAATAAACAGTACGAAGTTGATCTACCTTAAGTTCTGCATGAGTTCTATTGTTTCTTATTACATACCAGGGTGCATTACAGATTTGGCGTAGGATACAATTTTGGGCTGTTTGAAGCCTTTTCCTGTTGGATTTGCATGAGTATGTCCACACTGGACATGCATAACATAATATGGGACGCAATACGGATTTATAAATGAGTAATTTGTTGTCTATGGATAGAACGCTGTTTCGAGCAATTAAGGGAATAGTTTTGCTTTACGTACTCGAAGCTTTTGGATAATAGATGTTATGTGTGGGATCCAAGTGAGAGAATTAGTGAGGATCACCCCAAGATAAGGGACCTGCTTAGCCCAGGGGATAGATTTTTCATCGAATTGCAAATTTTTACCAATTTTCTTCTTTTTTGTAAACAGTATGGCATGTGTCTTGTCTACATTGACAAGAATTTTCCATTTTCGTAGCCAAATCTCAAGTGTGTTTATGTGTTCTTGTAGTTGTTGAAGGACTGGTCCAACAAATGCATTTTGTGTCAGGATCGCAGCGTCAGCATTTTGCGTCAGGATCATCGGCGTACATGGGAAGTGTTGTGTTGGGTGATGTAGGAATATCGTTCATGTAAATATTGAAGAGTGTCAGGAGTTGTTCTGGTCAGAGTACCGTCTTTTTATGCTTTTCTGTGGTATATTGCTGCGTTTTACGAAGACTTTGTTCTAACTGATCCAAATTCATGACGCGAATTGACACTTTTTCGAAGATTTTCAGCCAAAACCACTTTTTTTGTTATTATTATATTTGACAAGCAATGAGTCCAAGCAGCAAGTTTTTATGTAATGAACAACAAATAGCGCCCACCTGTAAAATTTAACATTAACTTTTGAAAAAAAATGTCATTAAATAAGTAAATGAAATGTAAAAACTAAATTAAAACAAGATATAAATTCGTTATTTGAAATAAACTGAGACAGGCATCAATAATTGATTGTGTAGTCTACTACTTGGGTATAAATAATGCCCATTGTCGATATCAGAAGCATTTTTTTCCCTTGGCATAACCTAACCAATATTAGGGAAATAGAATAAGAAAATTTAATGTTACCGGGCTGAAACTATTATTGACATAATCTCACATATATTTAAGCACGCATGGACAAAACAGGCTGCAAATAAATACAGAAAAGAACTACTACTTGCAAATTAAAGCTCTTCGTTTTAAACAACACATTTGTTATTAAAAAGATAATGCAAGTAAGGAGATGAATACCCATTTCATTTTAGTCAAATTGCTCTTCCAGCTTTAAGTAAAATGTATGGGGATTCATTAGAATCTAATCGTTAGATTTATTTCCAATATCTGCAAAAATTAAGTGGCAAATTCAGCATTTTTTTAATCACTTCAGGTGCTTTGAAAACATTCGGTTTGTAAAAGTACAGCAACTGATATATTTCAGATTTGCTTTGTAAAATTAGCTTTCTGAGTTATGAAAGCGTAGTAACACAAAGCTAGCACAGATACTGACATCTACAGAGGGTGTTCACACGTTTTTGAAACGATTTTGCAAAGATTGATACATAAACAAACCTTAGAATTTTATTCTTTAACATGTTCATTCTGATAGTCCTTTTGTTGAACTATCATATTACATCTTGATTTCCAAGATAAAAGTCCTTTCTTAAAAATCAAGGTTGATTTTATTCCGCTTTTCCTTCACAATCTTCCAGAGCCCATCCAATGTTTAGGGATGCTGCTTATAAAGAGCTTGTTTTAAAAATCCAGATGCACATTAATCTATAGGAGACACGTTAGACGACTTGGTGGGATGCATTTAAAGAGATCAGCTTCAATTCCGATTTCATTTCTCATTTTTTCAAAAAACGGAGCAGTAGAGTTAGAGGTATGGCTTGAAGACTTATTCTGGTCGAACTTAACACAGTGAAGATTGTTTCGATAAAGAGATGGAATTTTTTCTTTGAAAATGTGTGTTAAAACATGTTTCTGATAGTAATCCGAATTAATTTTGATATTTTTTTCTACTTCCCTTATTTTAAGTTTTCCATTATAAGAGAATCCATTCATAACCGTAAAATGAAGGGTTGAAAAAATGAATGTTTACGGTTATGAAATTCATAACCGTAAAACAATGAAAATCTTTCCTTGTTTTCTCTGAACCAACATATTAAGTCTTTTTCTTCTCTATTTCGGTAATAAATCGAACTTTTTCTATTGCAATCAAATAAGTATATCCAAGCCTCTTCAACTGTATATTTCCATTTTTTACCTACCAAACAATTTTCATACAGCAATCTGCACATAGTCTTACCCTGAGAAATATGTTTCGCGGTTAGGCGATAAACATCACGTTTTTTTTATTAGCTTTAAATCAGATTTTATAATTTTGTTCGCAGTTCCTACAGAGATATTTAAAGATTTTGCAATAGCTCTTTGGGGGACTAGATTTTCCTTTAACACATGAGATGCGACTTTAGATTTAATAAGGAAACTAGCTGTGCGTAACTTTGTTGGGCATACATTTTTTGCTTTTTTCCCAGTCAGATGTAAACTTTGACATTTATTTCCTTTCATATTAATTATGTCACTTATTTTACATGTAAAAATACTAAAACTACAATTTTCACCTCTTTTTTTAATAATTGAATGAGAGTATTTCTCTTCGGACTAAGAAAAACACTCTCATTCAATAGAATCTCAAAGAATATAGCCTTCGATCCGTTGTTTATTTTTCAGCGACATTTTAAAGAAAAGAATATTTTTAATGCTGCAGACAATAATAAAACCTTATTCTAATTTGATGTCAGTAACGTTTATAGTTTAAAATTAATATTTAAACTCATGGAGAAAATCAAAATCGTTACAAAAATGTGAAGACACCCTCTGAATGTTCACTACAGTTAAAATTTTAACAGCTATTTAGTAACTGTTCAGTGTGGCACGGTTGTCGAACTTTACGATGGGAAGCGAAAGTTAAAATACTCGTAAAAATCTTTTACATTTTCAAGGGCACCCCAGATCCTATTTAAAGCTTTGTCTGACATCGTTCTTTACTACTGAAGGGTTATAATTTACAAGCTACTCGTAATCAGATACCTTTCATATGCCACGTTCTTTCAGTAGCTGCAGAAAACTATAAAAAATCATTACATCAAGTAAAATTCTCTATTCTTGTTGATGTAGACCTTGAATATGCTAAGAATTTCCTGTCCCACGGAGTGATCTACTTTTCGTCATTGGGAGGGGTTTACAACTCACCCCTGAGATAAAAAGGGAGTAATAGGTTGACCTTCAACTTAGGGGGTTGTCAGCACATAGCAACAGCCAGCTACACGCCTCTCGCACGATGGACATCTTTGGGACTTCTTTGACTCAAGCGACAGCCTTTGTCTTCTTTATCGGTTATAAATCGCTCTGTAGACCACCAGGCTTCTCATTTATCAGATGTATTTTTGTTGTCTGATGTCGAAGAATAGTGTTCCACAAATGTCAGAAGTAGAAGAGATTATTTATGATTTTGGCAGATATTTTCTTATAATGCTGAGTCAGTTTGATTCAAGAAGCTATGCATCGTCTCACCGAACCTGATTCTAGAGACATGTTTTGAGCAAGTATGTATGGAATTTTGTTCACGTTACTGAGATAAATGGCGACAGCTTTTTTGCCTTTTCCCGTGGAGCTATCGAATTTCGAATCAAACTTATTGTTAAGTACGGTATATTTTACTCGGAACGCTAGATTATTTTTGTCACGCTTTACAAAAAGAAAAATTATTAATACCAGTCGTAAAAAACATCGAATTTTTTAAAATTATTTTTGTTTACTTTTTATTTTATATATTAGCTTTATATCTTAGCGGTCGTTCAAAAACGGCGTAAGCGCAAGAACGTTGTTTTAAAATCTCATGTTTATACTGCTTGAGCCTTATAAAACACAGCGCAGAACATTGAAAATAACAAATTATTTTCTCAACCACTGCTTCTTAAGTAATATGAGATCTGAGTTTCGTTTTCTATCACGTCAATAATAAAATAATGATGTAATGAGACTCCAAGAAATGATAAACATAGAATAAATAAATTTACTATGCTTCATGTGTTGGACATTCTATGATGTCAGAAACGATGCTGAGGAGAAGTATGTATGATTTTGGTAGTTAACGTTTCTGTTTCATACATGTATATGTAATAGCTATGTATCATTCATACAAATATTCATTCATATAATTCATATAAACAGTATAAATTCCAAGATGTATGCCAACTCTAAAGACATCTGACTTTATAAATCTCAAAGCATACGTATTTAAATTGTGTATAAATTTAATGTGTTAGTTTAAATTTTTAAAGAAGTTTCACGAAATTATGAATACATTTTACAAATAGTATAGAATAAAACTACATGCTTCTTGATGTGGATCATCTTTTTGACTGATGTATAGTTAAAATTGAATTGTTTAAAACTATTGTTTAAAACAGATATGAGATATCTGTGTTATGTAAATTAGAAAAATTGAGCCTAAAAGGATTGAAATGTTGTTAAAAATATACATTGTAGATATTACGTAATACATAATTTTTTAAAGGCGACATCAATAAATATTTGCAAGGAATAACGTATAATAAGAATATTCATGCAGTATGTCTACGCAAAATTTTAGATATGCACGAAGTAAAACTACTGCGTTATGGAAATCAATATTATTAAAGTATTGATGTAGTACCGGCAAAATCTTGTCTTAGAATTATAATGTTTTTGATGGGATTATAATGACTCGCTTGTAATCCTAAATTATCGTTTTTTTTCTGTTTTTAATCGATTAAAATATTTTAAAAAGCGGTTTGAAGATATTTCTAAATTCGTCCAATATATTTTACACGCTAGTGGAAAACTGTAAATTTGTTTAATATTATTGTTCTTGCCGGAAAGCCTGAATTCTCTTGATATATTTTATTCTGTAACAAGAAGCTAAATTCTAATATTTCAATACCTGTATTAATTACCTAAACCGGGGAGCATATAAGCATTCTATACCGCGTCATGCGCATAGGGAAAAATCCTTTCTCATGGTTGGATATGGCTTCCGATGACATCATGACTTTGCTTGAGCTCGAAGGTACACCTCCATACCTTTTGTTTACATTTTGAAAATGTAGTCCCCCCTCCCGTAGAGAAAATGTATTACTTCTTGTTCTAACTCTGCAAATTTGTATTAAATGCAGAGAATTTTAATAAATGTATTCTTAATTTAAAACCCTTCACATTAAAAGTGTTGTGATTATTAATTCATTATTTCATGTTGTAACAGATGGAGTGACTCATCCTTTAAACGGCGCATCTGTTTTTCGGTCACGTGATGCGTGATTTACAAAACTATAAAC
The DNA here is from genome assembly GCA_000611955.2 of Stegodyphus mimosarum. NCBI lineage: Eukaryota > Metazoa > Arthropoda > Arachnida > Araneae > Eresidae > Stegodyphus > Stegodyphus mimosarum. The sequence goes on along the minus strand of KK113646.1, from coordinate 169,920 downwards.
ATTTCTTTTTTCTTACAGTCATGTGACTTAACGAACGTTAGTGGAGGATTTGGAAAGCTCAGAGCGAGCTATGTAACTTAAAACGCTCTTACATTTTATTTCATTCTTATGTGTTAAATCATTAATAAATTAGTGTTCGTCGTACTTAATGGTATTCATTATATATATTAAAGCCCCGAGATTACTCTATAATGAATAAGAATAAATATATATGTGTATGTGTTAAAATGTTCATTATATATCCATTCACTGCAGATGCAATCTCCAAAAGTCAGCTTTCGGAAATAGCAAAAACGACGTTGGGAGCTAGCATAGTACACAGTAAATTCACAATCAGTTTTAAAAAGTAAAATTTATTCTTGAAGTTAGTGTAATATAGATTTGGAATAATATAGATTTGGAATAAAGGAATAGATGCGTATTTTAAATTGAATAATATTACTTTATGAATATTGCCCCTTTTTTTTAATGTGTAGCATCTTTTGTACTTGTTTGTGCATAAAAAGTAATGTTTGGCAGAGAAGGAAGTTTCTTTTCTTATATAGTACATTAAATTCAGTGACAATACCGAATACACTTTTTTCTTTTATTTAAGGCAACAGAATATTATAAATGACATGGACATTAAACATGAAAATAACATTTGCAAAGGAAGTATTTTCCGCAATGTGAAAGGAACAAAATGCAATAAAAGTACAATAGTGGTGCCCAGGTGGTAAAGTAAACGGTGGTTCGATTAGCCAGGCTATGCAAGGTTACTAGTATATCAGTTTTAAGTGAATCTATGTGAAAGATATTTGTTTTCAGTTTAAGTTTAAATTGCATTTTATTGTTAATCAATTTCAAATCTATGTGAATTTTATTTCATCATTAGCGGGTAATTTCATGCGTGAAAGAGTATAGCAAAACTTACTTCTTATATTTCTCTGTAATTGTAAATTATAATTAATTTTAAACATTGTTAAATTTATATAAATAGTATTTCACCGTTGTTCGACTGCTCTACAGAAGCCAAGTTTACCAAATTATCGGCAAATGTGCAGGTGTGCGTATGGACAACTTGGAGGAGACAGCTGATAGGGGTCGGGTTACTTGCACGTGTTCCTTTAGTGGGAGCGGCAGAATTTTCCTCTAAAAATCCACTATTTTCCTTTCTGGCTCAAAATCCACGAATAAAAGTGGGCATCACCGTGTCACTCATGCGCGTCATTCATCAAAAACAAAGCCATAAGAATCCCGTCTAAACGTCATTACGCCAAGAGAAATGATGTCATCTGAAAGTATATCCAATTACAAGTCAACGATCAAGGAAGTTAAATTTACGGAGTACACTAGGCTAGGCCTTTAGCTCCACATCATCATATATAAAATTAAAATTACATCAAAAGAAGGGTTCATCAAATATGGTAAAAATTTAAGCAAAATTCCAATCACAAGTATGGATTTTCCCCCATGCGCGTGGCGCGGTACCGAATGTTTATATGCGACCGGGAAAATGGTAAGCCACGGGCCGCATGCGACACCCGAAGCAATTTTATGCGACCTGTGAACGTCTTTCAGTTATGTATTTGTTGCAAATACAGTGTTTAATATAAGATTACAAGATTTACTTATTTGAAGTTCGAGATTATGTTATTTTTATTTCCATCAAAAACGAATGCGAACAACGTTCCAGGAAAATCTGTAAATATTGTATCTTATTCAAAGATTTGAAGATACAGATTTCATTAATAATAATTAATAATTTAATTAATAATGCTACAAACAAACATACAAAAATATTATAATATAAATTATATATTAATGATATTTATAATATTATGATGAACATTTGTATGAACGATACATAGCTATTACATATACATGCACGAAACAGAAACGTTAAGTACCAAAATCATAACTATTTCTCCTCAGCATTGTTCATACTATCAAAAAATAAATAACGGAACTTTTGCACTAAGAATAACCGTTTTGTATGCGAATAAATTTATTTATATGCGAACAGCGTTTTTTCGCAGTTGAAAATTGACAAGGTAAGAACCCTGTTAACCGATGAGCGTCTATAATCCATGATGATGATAATTTCCAGTAAGTTCTCTCCGAGGCTACGAACTTTATCAGAATTTGAAACCATCAAATGTAAAGTTAAGTAAGAAATAAAGAGTTTATGATTATCTGCGTAATGTAGGTATATGCATTTTTATTTATACGCCGAAAAAAATTAATAAATATGAGAAAGAAAGTAGATTGCCGTTATTTAATCTCAATTTTTGCTGCACTTAAGAAAAGTTTCTCTGAAAACTTTAAAATTTTTCATAATGTGTTTATTTTTAGTTTAAATTGAAGAAAATTATTTAATGATTAATTAAACATGCTAGAATTATTGGAAAGGAAAGTCTAAGAATTTAATATTTAGCTGTCAGTATGTTGGAATTACAAAATGTAACCAACAATATTTCTTGCGAGTACCAAACTTTAGATTTCAGATAGAAAATAAATAGAACTTATGTTTAAAGATATTAAATTTATTTAATTTCTTTGAATTATTTTATTATTTTTTTTCTTTATGATTCTTTATATTTCTTTTATTGTTCAAGCTATGTTTTCATAAATATTTTGTAAGCGAAATTAAAAATTTATTTTAAATATTTTTTATATTGTTAATCAATTTTCCCCTTTATTTAAAAAAAAACTGAAACAGTTCAGATTTTAATGGTCGCCCAACAGAGTTTGTTTAGGTTTTTTACGATCTCGCTGAGTTCGCAGACTAGCAATGTGTTGTTGCACTCACTCCTGCTAATCTCCCTTTTTTTAAGTCTTTTTAGTTTTATTATTAAGCATATCTTTTTTTCGCATTTACGCTATGTACCATCCAACCGTAAAATCATAAAATTTTAAAAGCAGCATATGTTTAGAATTCCCAATGCAGCATTAAGTGCTGGCATACAATTTTCTTTTTTTCTTTCCAGTCTTTTCTCAGTTCATCATTAACATTCAGTTTTTTTAGTAAGATGTTTTGCAAAACTTTTTTTGTTTTTTTATGATTAACGTTTCTTTGTGTTAATTTTACTCGTCTATGCAACTACGCCACATAAAATTCGATTCTACAACAAAATCAAAAAGTATTTAAAAACATCATGTTTTTAGAATATTCCGATAGCGTTTCGAACGCTGGAGAAAAAGTGTTTTATTACCTACGAGCTGCCACCATTTGCTTTCAATCATTGAGTTTGTTAATCAAAAATTCATTAAAATTTATGTATGAAATAAATAATAAAAAAGTAAAACGTCTTTTTAAATATTTTTAATATAATAGATATATAATAGATAGATCATAAATTAAATGCATTTTTATTATTTAAATCAATCCGATTCAAAAATAAGGAACGAATTTTCTTAAAAATTGCACCTATTGCTTTCGAAAAGCTTAGTTTCTTAATCCACAATAGACAGATTCAGTTTGATAGATAAATTCTGGCGATACACATATATGAAAATATGAAAGTACAAAGCATTGAAATATGAGAGAGATAATAAAAATACAAAATATTAAAGAGCTAATAAAACAAATTTAGAATTCAAAATACGGGCTTCAGGGATTCAACGTAAAATGCCATTTTGAAACTGATAGCCCTTCTGGGCTAATGCCCATTTGAGCCGGAAAAAAAATTCGGCCACAGTTATTTTGAGATCGTACGTGTGCAATTTGACACCACTGATCTAGACGTTTTGGTTGTAAGCCTAAATAATTCATGCATCAAACTGACTGAAAGAAATTTTAAGGATATGTTTTTCATTTAACTGCATAATATGAATTTATAAACGATTATATATTGACTTCTGAATACAGTTTTGATTGCGCAGAATTACTGTATTCAAAATCAAGGCTTGCTATTTTGGTTCAATTTGGCTGTGTTTAGAAATTTTTGACTTTCTACAGCTGTGTGGTTGCTGTTCTCGAAAACTGGACAATAAATGTCCTTGGAAGACAGCAAATTAATTAAGAATATTATCACTAAAATTATAAATAATTTTATAAACATTTTCCTTTATCTCTGCATAGCAATTATTTTTTCTGTAATTTGCTACTTATCCTAATGGTAATATTGCAATATTTATAATTGGACCAAGTCTTAGCAATTCTGTTTGGGAACTACTAATTATACTATACGGAAATGATGATAATATACTTTTAAGGGAGATATGAAAGCAGTATGTGCCAAAAACACCAAAAATTCCTTTGTAAAATTTAGAATATACATAAAAGTATTTATAATATATTCAGGTAACGAAATTTAAACCGCGTAAAGAATTTAGTTCGACTCAATCTCCATATATCCAAAATGTCATGGAAAAGTAACTCACCTTAAACTAAATTACATTATACAAAATTACGTATGGTCTGTTTAACACCATTAAGAGTTTAAAGAATAGTTTAGTTAATCACTCCATATGTTAACCATTTGATAACGAACATTTAACATGCGATGCAAATGAATAGCATGACATTACCGCGAAACTGAAGGGCAGCGACCTAAAGTACAACATGTCATTAAAGAGGGACTTTTAGATATAGCTTTTGAAATCATTGACTTTGAAGAGTTTTAGTTAGAACATTAAAGATTGTTAGGTAAAAACATAAGAAATAATCCTTTGAGAGCTATAGGAAATTTAACAAGGATTCGCACTTTATCTTATAAAAACAAAAAATCTGATGTGTACACCATATGACTTTCTTGTACGGAATATTAAATTATACACATTCTGCATTTCATTTAAACTTATGGGAATGAATTAAATCTACTTCGTCGATAGCGCATAAACCAGAATAGAATAAATAAACCCTTTAAAATTCACTATATTTATTTACCATAGCGACACTCTCGCTAGATTCACTTAACAGCGTTACATCTCATTCATTTTATAACTCAGAATGCACAAAAATTATGTATATCATCTGAAGAATTTTCTGATCGCTGCCACATGTTCTATTCAAGTATTATGATAAATCTAAAGCGATGTATAAAAGAAAGAGTTTTTCACAGATGATTCAGTATTTCTCATTCAATTAATTCAGATCTGACTTCGCGATAAGGCAAAAATGCATAAAAACTCAAAATATCTATATTAAAAATTACGAAATAAACACTTATTTCCTCGAATAAATTTCAGACTTGATAAAGTATGATTTAATTCGCAATAATAAAAAAGGCGTTATCTTTGTTGTTGCGAAGCTTAGTTTGTCTAGATTGACAACAAATCCACTATTCTGCTACGTTTCAAACCTAAACAAATATGGCCGCTATGGTCAAAATAATTAGGCTTAACCTCACTTAAACAGCTTTTAAATTGTTTATAATTCTACAAATATTGCATGCAGATTTACTAAAGCATAAAAAACTTAACCGGAAGATAAGAACAACATAATTCAATCATTTTTAAAGCATTTTTTATTCTGTCCTTACCTACAGATGTCACGCAAAAACATCATTAAACTGCATTCAATAGCTGTCAAAATGGATATTTTCGTTAAAATATGATACCCGAAATTTTTCACAATTATAATCCTTCTATTTTACTTCGTACAAGGAAGTAAAAATTAAACAAGTCATTGAAATTAAATATAATAACTAGTAAATTTCCTAATACTGCACAATTTATACCAGAAGCTGCCACTCATTATTTTCGTCATCATTCACGCCGATCCATCTTCTGGGAGATTTGAGGATCGACATATGATTTTCAAAATTATTTTTTCATAGAGTTTTGTATTAAATTTTCTTATACTCATTTAAGTGTGTGGGGGGGGGGAACAGCGACGTTTCAGTTCATCCCATTGATGTTCAATTTCATATCCAACAATACATTTATTGAAAACAGACGGCATTTTCCGGCACTTATTTAAATTTTTGGTTACCTGTAACGTGTTTGATTGAACTGAAATGAAACCAGATGAGACTAATTCTCAAGAACACAAAGACTGATGTCACTATGATTATTACATACAAAACATATGTTATTCTTAAGTAAATCAACTAGCGAACAGAAAGAGTAAGTTGCTCGCAAATAGAAACAAATTTAACATAGGGGGCCCGCGAGGCTCTGCACGCCCCCTGTAGCTCACCACCTGAAAATAATGAAATACCACGATTGAAAATAATAAAATATCATAATAAATATATAATCATCGAATCAGCGTTGATGTTTTGCATGTTTTAATGTCGTCCCGATCGGTATAGTTGTTAACAACGTTGGTTGCTGTACCCATAGGCCCAGGTTCGAATCCCAGAGAAAACGTGGATGTTTGTAAGTGTATAGTATCTGTGCGGCATGCGTTACTGAAAATTCTGTAGGGCCGAAAATCCTATCGAGTGGTATTAATGGTAAGATAAGGGGGTTGAAACATCCTCAGAACGTACCATTGGGGTGGAATAGCTCAGTTAGTACGGTGGGATTATACCTGTAAGACCAAAGATGTAAAGGTCCGTTTCCACTATTGCGTATGCGTTGCGGTGCGTATGCGTTTCTCCAATCAGCGAACGAATTCATTTTGATTGACATCTGGTGTCCGTCGACGGATGACGGAACGGATGAAGTTCAACAATGTTCAACTTTCATGCGTAGGTCTGCGGAAACGTTGGGGTCACGTGGTAAAAAAAGAGCAATCAGGTGTTGTCACCAAAAATTAATGGCGGCAGAAGCAGCGATGAACGCTGGCTCAGAGAAAGAATGTTTTGCTAAAAAATACTTATTTCTGAATTAGCATTATTGCGAGAAATCTGCGTACTGAAAAAGACAGCAATCAGCTGAATTTAGTTAAAAAAAAGATAAGAAAAATAAGATAACTGCAACTACAGTACTAGTTCCCAGAGAGCAGTGATTACTGTCAAGGAAATCAGAAGCAAAAATATAATACCAAGTTCATGAAATAGGAAAATTTGTCCTGAAAATTATTTTCTAGTTCTGCATACACGTTTACCTTTCATGAAAATGAACGTCTGACTATATCAAACTGCTATAGCAAGCCAGATAAGGCATGAAAAGATTTGTTACTTTTTTCTTTTGAAACAGGTAAAAACTAAAAACGTTAATTATAAATTAAATTTAGTAACCTTTTAAATATTCCACTGAATTAAAAAGTACGTTAAAGTTATATTTCTCTATTTACAAATATATCTTTTGGCTAGCATATATTTGTAAGCACATGGAATATATTTTTAGCAGTCTGTTAAACTTCAATCGGAACGCCGCTTTAAAAAATAATGCTTTTTGTAAGAAATGTCCTAGAAGCTGAAGAACAAACTCTGGGGAATTTTTTAGCCGCTAGCACACTGAAATAGAACCAAAAAAAATTTAGTTTTAGGAATTCATTTACTTCATAATGTATATAAGACAAAATTGCTAAATACGTTAGTGTGGTGATAGCGTAGTGGTAAAGCTGAGGGAAGCAAGCTGTGCTCATTTGGGTCGTGAGTTCGAATCCCATCTTTTTTTTTTTCACCCTTTTTGCAATTTTCTCAGCTCCGTGTTCCAATTTTATCTATATTTGTATTTTAAAATTTATTTCTATTGTTATGTGCATTAAATATAACGTTTTATTGATGCTCTTATTTATTTAAAATTTTCCCTCAAGAATTTATTTTGAAAATTATAATATAATACGAATTTAAAATATACTCCCTGTATATATATAAAAATAATTTTTTTTTCGTTTAACTTTTATGTGAATGTACATACTTGTGATGAGACTTTGTGATGTTTCCAGCTCTAAACTTTCAATACTAATGAACATAAGACAGTATTAATGCCCTGAACACTTTTAATAAAACAATTTTTAAAAAACTTATTATAATAATTGCTTTAAAATTCAGTTCTCTCCAGCTGAAGCACAGGAATTAATTAATTAAATATTTCCATTTTATTTACCTTAGGTATGCATACATATATAAAGAGAAATAAGCTTATCTTTATAACTTCTTCCATAAAAAGCTATAAATTTAAAATTTATAAATTCAAAATAATATTTTATGGATTATGCATAAAATATAACTGCGCATAGTGCATTTTGAAAGAAACGAGATTTCTAATAAATTATCCAGCTATGACACAGAAGAAACTGACGCTAAAATTGTATATAATATCTGTTTTCTCCCCAAATTTGCGAATATTTTAAAAATATACAATCTCACATAGCAGTCAGCGGTATACAAGCATAGCAAATTTTGTGTAAATATTGTGAACCTTTCTTTACAGTTGCTCTGTATTTTTAAGGTACCAGCTATTTTTAAATGTGTTTAACATTTTTATTTGTTTTGCAGTAACAGTACATTTTAGTTTTAATTATATATTATTTCGTTAACATTTAAGTCTTCTAGAAACGGGAAGAATTTTTTTAAAATTACTCCAGCTTCTATGCAGTTAGAGATGTTCATAACATGCATAACCTTACGTATCTAAAAATTGCTAACTTGCTTTACTTTCACAGTTCATAAGCAGAACTAAAAATTTCCAATAACATCGTCCGAATAATCGTAAGTTAAATCAGAGACCTCTGGTGGCAATGAATGCAACTAACCACCGAACTTCCGTAAGCGTAAATCCAACGCAATAGTGTAAACGGTTGTCCGTCTGCGTAATGCGTTTCTCCCAATACGCACCGCAACGCATACGCAGTAGTGGAAACGGGCCTTAATTCTAATTCCCAAGTCCACTGATACCAGTATATTTTAATATGAAGACTATTTCTAGAATATTCAGTGGGTACTGAGTTTTCTAAAACAAAGGCCGAACAAAAAGAAAAATTTCTGACCTGTCATCAAAAAAATTTCAAATGTTTCTACAATAGTAGCTTCGGAAAACACAGATGATGCACTTGATCAGCGATTGCTGAGAAAGTCGTTTTATTATTTTTTTATGAATTATATTTCTAAGGAAAATAACAGATGGAATCTATTATGATTGTGATTGTTACCTTACCAATTACTTGGTTTAGAGATTACTAAATATCACTTAATTATCGGAAATAATTTTCCCTTCACGGCCAAAGTTCAAACTGAAATTAAAAATAACACCAGAACCAGATAATGATCTCGAACCCTTCAGAGCGATATTTTAAACATTTAACGTCACTCAGCACTGGTTCATTTCACAGACGCCTTGTCTCCGGTAATCACTACGAACTACCCTAAGGGGTTAAAACGGAAAAAAAAGAGGGCAAGATGGAAAAAAAGAACTACTTTTCCCCTCCCTCCCCGTTTTTATCCAATGATTGACGTACGGCGTGTTTAGGCTGCTTGTCTGAAAAACTTTACTTTTCAGTGTCAATGAAGCGAGTTTTGTGCGTTTAGTTTGGCTAAATTTGGCCGTCTGTTGCCTGTTATAAATTATTTTTTCTCACCAACATCTTGTCGGAAGTTATACTCATAAAGGGGGAAAAAAGGCCTTTTTTTTTGGTCGTACCTCTCATAGAAAGTTTTTTCTATTTCACTTCCTATATTCTTTTTTTTTAAATCCGTTTTAAAGAGTTAATTACTAAGCGGTCTTATATCTGTCAGTCTTGCTGCGCGTTGTAATTTTGTTTCATGTATGTTATTATATACTTCTTGCGGCAAGAGCTGAAGAACTTTAATTGATGATGTTTCTTTTTATTAACTTTTGGTGCGAAATATTTCTTTTCAGCGAGTTCGTGTTAAGGGACACTTACCGTGAAGGAAATTAAACTAGAAATGATGAGATTCTTATACGGTTTTAGAACTGATAATGTCTTATCAGTTAGTATTTGCTAACATAACTGAATGTTCTCTATTCCGCATTATCATTGTCCGATAATAATATATTTTGGCTTCAATTTGAACATTCTTTGAAATATACAACATTAATTTGTAGTTCTGAAAACTGATCTTAAAAATGGTTATTCGTCTTATTGCAGTTTAGTAATTAATCTTCTAAGATTAAGGCAACTTAGAATGTAAACTTAAAAGTCACATTTCAGAAGAAAAGCTATTTTTTCCCTCATTAGTTATTTGAAGTAAGATAGCATTAAATGAAGATGGATTAAAGAAGACCCCAATGAGGTGGTGCACCAGCTTGTTGCAAAAAGACATGTGGCTGAAGCTCTTCTAGTTGTGCAAATACGAAGTTTTCCAATATGTCTAAGTATACGACTGATGAGACCGTCTTTTCGTAAAAAAGAAAGGCCCAATGACTCGGTCGTGCATTAATCCACACCACACATTAACATTTAGGGAATCTCTTTGTGCCTCACGGTATTCATGGGAGTTTTCAAATCCCCATATGCGCACATTATGGAGATTAACAGTGCCAGAAAGATGAAAGGATGCTTGCATCTTAACCACACGCGCAGACGATATTTACAAAAGTAAAGATATTCAAACCTGAAAAGGAAAATATATAAGTTATTCCATCAATAAATGCCATAAGTTTGTTTATATCTTCATTATTTTATGAGTTATTAAACATCAAAATGGGTCTGGGACTTTATAAACACCCTGTATATTATAATATAGTAGTTGTTCATGAAATTCTGACTTAGCTGGCAATACAGGGTATTTCATATTAAATGGCACAAAAAGAATAGCATAGTACAATCTCTAAAATTATTTTATAAAGTCGACTGTAGAAATTCTGAAACTACAATTATACAAGCTACCTTACAACAGCGAAAATTACTATTAATTAAAATGGCTCCATCCATGCAGGAGAAAGCGTGCTGTGTTTTGGAATACGCAAAAACATTATCGTTTATTGTCGTTCAAAGGCATTTTTACACGAAATTTGGTAAAGAACCACCGCATCGTCACACATCGAACAGTGTTTGAAGCAGTTTCAAGACACGGGCTGCTTATGCAGTGCTTCGTTCAGCCGATGGTTTTGCCGTCATAAAGCTTTGTGATTTGAGGCATAAAAGTCATTAAGTCCATTCACACTGCTTAGCAGATTTTAAGCCACAGCCAATTAGGGAAGGAAAAGTTACGCATGTGTAGATGTGTAGCTAAGTCAGTGAAACCGTCGACTGAAGTTGTTTCGCTGTGATTAGTTGGCTCTTATAGCAAATGTCATAAAGTTGAAAAGTGAGAACACTTAGGCAAAATCCTGAAACCAGTTTTTCTGACGTTGCAAGGCTGATTGCCTAGCAGCTGAAGCTCGACTTAGACCACTTATGATTTTCGAAATCACTGTGTGAACGAAATGTAAGAAAACCAGCCCAAGACGAACAGCAGCTAAAATCGAAGTGGTTGAAAAAAATCGTAAAGCATTTTCACGAAGTCCCACGAAAGCAACGCGTCATACGAATTCTGAACTCAGTGTGCCTCATGTAACGGTATGACGTGTGTTACGGAAACCTCTATTATACCTGTCATACACCTTTCGGATGGTACAGGCGTTAAAACGTTCTGCTAAACCGCTGAGTAAAACTTCCTATGAGAATTTGCAAGAGAAGCCCCTTGTTACGTTTCTGGCAAAGTTCATTGCCCTAATTTACGACTTTGGGGTACGAAAATCCAAACCATGTAATGGAACATATGTGTGATTCTCCAAATGTAAACGTTTTCTGCGCCATTTTTAACAGTTGTGTTTTCGGTCCTTTTTTCTTCGTGGAAAAATCAATTAACGGGTGCATTTACCAAGATATGTTATCAGAGTGTTTGTTCCCTCAGTTGGAGGAAGCGGTTGTCAGTTTCATTCTGCAGCAAGACGGTGCTCCACCACATTGGCATAAAAACGTACGCAAGTACCTGAACCATAATCTACCCCATCGATGCGATAGACTGGCCGTGCTAGGTCAAACGGTATGTCATTGCTTTGTTGACCACCGAAATCCCCAAATCTAACCCCTTGTTATTTTTTCCTATGGGGTTGTGTTAAAGACAAACGTTTTCGTGCCTCCATTTCCCCAGGACTTAACAGCAACTGAAGCAACGGATAACGGAAGTGTTCGAATCATTAGCAAAGGATATTCTATTATACTCTGTATTATTAAGACTGCTTTCGTTTATTGCTGTTCTGTCCCATGAACATCTTGAATATTGCCAACGAATGCTGTTGTATATTTTGTTAATATGTACATCACGGATACTTCGCTAAGTGTAAATGGAGTGGTATAAATGGAAGTGGAAAAATATAGAAGAAAGTTAAAGAAGGTTATGGGAATAACTGTCATTTTGTTAAAATCCATATTCTTTTGAGCTGAATTCATAAATGAACTGGGAAATGCCGAACAAAAACGAGCGAAAGCATTTTATGCCACCTTTCTTTAGAAAGTCCTCTCTAAAGGTGAAGGAAATGGGAAAAATTATGTGTTTATTTTCAGTTTAAGGAACTCGCTGTACTAAATAATCTTGAAATCGAGTAACTGTGGTGGCAGAGCTATATGTGTTCTTTAGCCATCGACATTTTTCAGGCTGCTTATTAAGCATGCCTAAAATATATTTTGCTGTGTAGACGGGATGTTATCAGCTAAAAACCAGGCGATTCGCTGGGATTGTTATCTGGGGAATGCGCATGCTGCTGGAGAACGCATGGGCGTAGCCAGCGGGCTGTAGGGAGGTACACTTATATTCCCTTAAATAAGCCACTTTTTTTTACTTAAATATTAACCAGCAAAAGCTACTGAAAAATTTCCCACTTCTCTTACTAGTCTGTTAAACGTTTTTAGTGAAAAAAAAAGACCTTTACGACCGACAATTTCAATCTCTTCCTGACCTTACAGTTTCTCCTCCAAATAACCAGCAGTCATCCTGTCACTTTGATCGGGATAAACTTTTATCTACTCTCACGTTTAATCTCGGAGATACAAATGAGTAGCGGGTAATTGGTTGTCATTTGAGGAATTTTCTGCTGACAGTATTGGCCTTTTTGTCTTATTAGTTGACAAATGGGTATATCATTTCCTTGGTACCCTTAGGTGGGATCAGCGGAAGCTTCTTTTGGGAAAAATAGGAATTATGTCATTTGAGAGTCTCAGATTTCTTGGCTAAGCCAATGAGAAGAGGAAAGGAAATTGTTGTAATCTCATCCTTAATTTTATTCATTACGATATTCTGGCTGGAGAGCCTGACAAAATATTTGATCTTAAATAGTTATAAAAAATATGCTGTAGAATAATAACTCGTTGAATCTACCGAAAAGCACATGTCCTCGGAGCTCAACAATTTTCATCAACTCATCAGAATGTAAGAATAGTCACATGTACCACACAAGCTGCTGATCTAGCCATGCTTCCGTTAGTTTGCACACTGTGGGAACATACAGAATTAATGTTTTTTGTTTCTGTTCTGTAGTCTTCAGTCAATCTAAAGCCAGCTTTGTAAAGCCAGTCAGAAGCATTTAATATAACTACTGACTTTTAACGTTGTAAATGATATAATGAATATAAGAAATATATTTGGAGATAAGTTTTTGCATCTTATTACTAATTCTAACTATTTTTATTTCCTTGTACGAAGTAAAAAGGAAGTATTGCGAAAAATTTCGGGTATAAACCATATTTCAACGAAAATATCTATTTTGACTGCTATCGAGTGCAATTTAACGATATTTTTGAGTGACATCCGTATATAAGGACAGAATAAAAGACTCTTTTCCCCCAAACTAATTGTAAAACTGATTTAAAATGGATTCTGAAGAGGTTTTTTTCGTGGCGTTTTGTGCGTACGTATGTATCTCGCATAACGCAAAAACGAGGAGCCTCAGAACATTGAAATTTTGTATATAGGGCTGCTATAACATGCATATGTGCACCTCGCATTTTGGTTGCAATCGGCCGTACCAAATATATATATATATATATCCACTTTGTTACTCGACTTAGTGAGCTCAGGTTCTTTAATCTTATAAGTTTGTAAATTTTGCATTAAAAATGATTAAATTATGTTGTTCTTGTCTTTCGGTTAAGATTTTTATGCCCTCAGTTAACCTACATGCAGTAATTGTGAAATTATCAACAATTTAAAACTTTTTTTAAGTGGGCTTAAGCCTAAATTTTGGTAATGATAGCGGCCATATTTGTTTACATTTGGAGCTTAGCAGAGTAGTGGATTTGTTGCCAATCTAGAGAAACTATGCTTCGCAACAACAAGGTCATGTCTTCTTTGATTATTGCGAATTGAATTATGCTTGATTCATTCTGGAATTATCATTTTAAGTTACTAGCTGGTTTATGCGTACAAATTGTAAAAATTGTTTTTTTTAATTGTTTAACTGTACTTAGTGTTTTATGTTTTTCTGTGTGTTTCAATTTTTAATGAAAATATTTTCAATTTTTACGTATTTTTGCCTTACCGCGAAGTGAGAACTGAATTAATTAGTAGCGCACGCGCATTAGATAAGCTGCGCTGAATCGTCTGCGAAAAACTGTTCCTTTTGTATTTGTTTAGTTTCTTTTATACATCGTTTTAGATTTATTATAGTATTTAAATAGAACCTGCAGTAATTCTTCAGATGCTATAATTTTTGCTCACTCTGAGTTATAAAATGAATGAGATGTAACGCTGTTAAGTGAACCTAGCGCCGAAGAGTGCCTAAATATAGTGAACTTTAAATAAAATAAATATAGTGAACTTTAAAGAGTGCATTTATTCTATTTTGGTTTATGCGCTATCAACGAAGTAGATTTAATTCAAAATTCCTTAACTATTAATTCAATTTGCTTAAATGAAATGCAGGAAAATTGCGTATAATTTAATATTCCGTACAAGGAAGTCATGTGGTGTACACATCAGATTTTTTTTCTCTGCAAACGGCCGGACACTTGCAGTTTATTATCTGAAACTACGACAGGTGTAACACAAATGACAACTTGGTCAGGGTCACTCAGAATTAATGTCAATTGATTACTCACGGAGCCCGATTAACATAGTCAGTCCAAAGAACAGCGTGCTTTCAAGGTTCCCAGTGCTAATTTCCTTTTTGTGCGAGAGAAAAACAGAGTCATGAGGAATTTGGAACTCTCTAAAACATGAACTCGAGCTTGGACATTTAGTCTATGCAGTAATCAGTCCCTGAAGTTCGATTTTTTGTTAAAAAATCTGAAAATACACGCATATTTTGTTGAGTCTTTAGGTTATTTCGAAGCAGGAGGGATGCAAAATGAACAATGCCCTCGCCGGGAATCGAACAACGTACCTCTCGGTTACGCGTGGAGCGTGCTGACCACCACGAAGACATGCGAAGAAGGCGGGGGAAATACCTTATATAATCTCCCTTTTAAAGGGCGACTGGGGATTACGGCCCCCAGTCACCAAATCGTGGTGGTGGAGAATCATCATCCACCACCTTTTAGCTTGGGCGCCAATTGTAGAGTCATTAGGTTTTTTGAAACAGGAGTATTGAAAAATGAGCAACGCCTTCGCCGGGACTCGAACCACGGACCTCTGGAATAAGCGCCCAACGGGCTGACCACTACACTACGAAGACGTGAGAAGAAAGGGGAAGAAGTAACTTATATACTCCCCCCTTTAAAGGGCGTATGGGGATTAGGGAACCCAATTGCCAAATCCTGGTGGTGGAGAATCATCATCCACCACCTTTTAGTTCGGGCGCTATTTGTAGAGACATTAAGTATTTTTGAAAGCAGGAGAGATGAAAAATGAGCAATGCCTTTACCGGGAATCGAACCACTGACCTCTCGGTTACACATCGAGCGTTCTGACCACTACACCACGAAGGCATGCTAAGAAGGCGGGAGAAATACCTTATAACTTCTTGTGATTTATAATGAAACAAAACACAACTTAGTGAAAAAATATTTTCAGAACTTGGTAATTTTGTAATAAACTTATATGATTTACGTCCTCGAAATCATTAAAATGAGGCCAAATGTGTATAAAAAATGGTGTAAAAAAATGGAGCGTAAAGGCATTTTTTGAATTTAATCCACTCTCATACTACTTCTGAAGTTAACAGTAAGTAAGAAATAAAACTAAATGTAGCAACATTTTTTTGGTATGTATGCGTGTGTGTTACAAAAATCGTACATTAAGAAAAGCATCATCAGAGATGGATACTTTGAAGAATTTTTCTTCCAAGTTTCCACCAAAGAAGCCTTTAAATACAAATTAGAGAACGCGTATTGAAGCAATAGAACTGATTAGGTATCAGCTTAAAGTATTTTATTTTTAATAGCCATAAAAAATAATGAGAATCTGAAAGGAATACATTGCTGTAAAACAGAGATTGAAACTGGTCGTTAACTGAACTACATATTTATTATAAATAATACCATATACAGGGTGATTAAAAAGTATCTGGCAAAAATGTAAAAGCAGGTAGGTGAGACAAAAATAAACAGATTTTCTAATGAAATGTGCAAGCGGAAATGGCGCATTGAAGCGATACAGGATGCTGCGATTTGAAATCTAGCTCCAGCATAATTCTCAGGTCTCTTTCCATTCGATCACTGGTGGGCATATTTCAGTCCAGGCCTATTTTAACTTCTGAATCTGAAATCGCTTGCAGTCACTTGTTTCGGATCTTTACTACTTTTAGTCTACCATGGGAGAAAGAATATCCAAATATGTGTTCAAATATTACACAAACCTTCCTGAACATAATGATTGAATATCGTAAAAATCATTGTAGACCATATCAATCAAATCAGTGTAGCTCAAGCCGTGATAGTACTGAGTTGTATCCTTTACTGTTCGAATCAATTAGTTAAAATGAGATTAAATAAATCTAATAGTACAAGAAGTACACCCCTATGATGACACTGTAATTAGATCTGACGCTTTTTTTCTGAAATTACATGATATACAGTTTTACCTGCGATTCTAGAACTGATAACAAGTAAATGATTCTGCTTTATCGAGATGTACCACACAACGTAGGAGATAATATACTTGCTGAATGCAATGAAACCTTTCATGACCACCACCTCTTTGAGGTGATAATCTCTGAAAGTGACCATAATTCCTGAGAACAGTAAAAAAACTATACTAATAAAAAGAAAGGAAAAGCGAAAAGCTATTGGTACTGAATATCATCTTTCCGAAACGAGCAACTGAGCAAAAGTCAAAAAAAGTGTGAAACCAATGCATGATTATCTTAAAGAAGATAAATAAATTGTTCAGTTCTTATCATACCATGTATGTTGAATAGTTTAGTACCTTATTAGTATTTTAGAAACAAAGTAATATGCTGTTATTTCACTAATCTGTTTGAATAAAAACATTTATGTTGCTGATGAGAGGGATAGCGATGTAAGAAACTTCTCATTTTTTTATGATTTGCTTATATTATTTATTAACAGCATTCAAAACTGGCATGTAATATCGATTTTTTCTTTGAACAGAAGTATATATTTTTTCCCTCTACTTCTCTTTCCTTCAGAAGTTCGCATTTAACTTGACAACAGAATGACGTATTGTCCAAATTCTCACCCGTGTAAAGTTCTATAATGTTTCCGAAAGCACTCTGTACAGTGGAACTTTTCTTAATGCATTCAATATTCAGCAATATTTATCTAGAGAGAACTTATTGTTAATATTACAATTCAATGAAAATTCTACTTTTTAAATTTAGCCTTTAAGCAAAATTGTTATTTATTCAAAATTTATAGTTATACAAAGTATTACAGGCATATGTACTAATATTAGTAATCGTTATTCTTAAATTCTTTGACTATAAAAAATAACATCGATGCTGGTTGAAATAACTTTCAAATCAGCATGAAACTTCTAGAGGCGTTCAGTAGATATAAAAGAAATAAGATATATTGCAAAGCGATCACATTTTTTAGATGAAAAAATGGCAAGGTTCTCTTTCATTAATCAAATTTTAATGAGATATCCCTTTCTCCTTCTATTAATGGATAATACATCATGAACTGCGCCAAATAACAGTAATATTCAATCTCACTGCTTATGTCTGCTCTTGAAATTAATTAATATATGTCTGACAGCAATTACTGAGTGTCAGCATTAGAGTCTTAAAGTATTAGTTGATCTTCCCGAATGTATCCTCAGTATTTTGGTGACATTCATTCGTTGCCAAAACGTAATTAAGACTAAGCTGGAAATAACATTGATGGATGATCTTATGCTAAAGGCTGGAAAAATCAGAGTTCTTATGTCGTCAAATACTGAGATAGTAATAAACTGAGATAATGATTCTTTATGTGTATGTAATAGATTGAGAAATAATCTAAGATCAGTTACTTAACATACAGAAACGGAAGGAAGAAGCGCAGAAATTAATATTGAAAGGTCCCAAGTTTATCAAAAAGATTCCTCCTTTTGATGATTAGTTGATTAGTTACTTTAATTTAATGAACATGTGAAAAATATTCGCATCTTTTACTCTTTTTACGTGCTTGTACGAAGTAAAGGAAGTATTATAATCGTGAAAAATTTCATGCATCACATTTCAATGAAAATATCCATTTTGACCGTTCTCGAATCCACCTGAAAGATTTTGTGTGTGTGTGTGTGTGTGTGTGTGCGTGTGTGTGACATGTGTGCGTATGGACAGAACAAAGAACTCTTTTTTTTTTTCCAAAATAGATTGTAAAAGCGATTCAGAAGGGATTTTTTCGTGTAGTCTTTACGTATGTATGTATCTCGCATAACTCAAAAACGATTAGTCGAAGAACGTTGAAATTCTGTAGACGGGACTGCTATAAATAGTGCATACGCGGTGAGCTATGTTTTTTTTTTTTTTCAAATTCTTGTCTGTTTGTAAATTGTGCATTTTTTGCTTTAAAATTGATAAAATTATGTTGTTTGCGTGCAACAGTTATGAATAATTTAAAAGTGTAAGTCACGTTAGACATAACTGGGCGAGTATTTGGTTACATTAGAAACTCTTAGTAGTATAGTATAGTGAATTAAGTTAGTTCGTGCGACATCTTTTTTCTTTTTTTGCCCAAACGTTAATTTTAAAATTCTGTGCACCGAAACTTTTGTCTTCCTACACGTTGGACGAATTGTTTGCTTTCTCGTAGAAACTCTTTAATTTTAATTCCAAAAACCGTTTTAACTGTATTTGATCTTTTAGGTTTTTCTGTATTTTATAATTTTTAATGAATATGTTTCTAATTTTTACGTATTTTTACCTTGCTCCGAAGTGAGAACTGAATTGATTGAATGAGAAATATATTTCTGATAAAATTCGAGGAAATAAGTTTAAATGAAACGCAGCAAAAAATTGCGTATTTTAATAGGCCATACAAGAAGTCAGGTGGTGTTCGCATCAGATTTTTTTTAAGTTATTTCCATTTGAAACACTATGATTCTTACTGCATTTTGCATTCTTACTGCTTATAAACTGTGATATCATAAATTAGTATCATGTTAACATATTTAAATTAATGCACCAGAAATCATTTTTGTATTTGATGTATTCACGGTAAGACAATTTGAAATCTTGGAAAAATCCTTTGAAAGAAGAATATGTTTAAAAGCGTAGGGTATTAAAACAAAATGCTGAGTGCATTAGTTTCTGAATTCTAGGAGTTTATCTCGTTTCAGTTTCATGTTTTACGGCTGACGGCTTCATAGTTTCCGTATTTTTTCTTGTGTTAATTCGGCTATACGTAACGTGAATGTGGGTCTGTTTCTTTTAGAAATCTTTCATGGAGGTGTCCTTGTCAAGCAGAGAGCCGCTGAGTGCTTTGTTATAATCAATTAATGATCTAAGTCACAAACATATAACAGTGGACTTCGGAATTAGTTTAAATGCTAGTAAGTATTAATGTCATATGATTTACATTTCTTTTAATACAGATAATAGGTACTATATCCTCTGACAAATTATTACAATGCTTCTATGAATACTCATTAACAGCATGAAAGGTTAGGTTATTTGAATATGGCAAAGCACACGAGGGCTATCTGGTTATGGAAACATCGAAGCGTATTTATCAAAAGAATCTTGAACCACACTTGGCAAAAATTTGCGAATATACGCTTATATGCATGTAGGCGTGCGGTCTTTTCTCATGGTCGAAAGATTAAAATTTGGTATTGCATTACCCAAACTTGTATCATTAGTAGGGACTTCCTTAAAACGAGTGCTCTTATGTGACTTCGAAGATAAAAGTTATACATTGTTTCTGCGTCATCATATTATATTTACATTCACCATTCACTTTCTGGCCATTTAACTCACACAGCATAGCTTGGTTTTTATCGCTGAACCTAGAACCAGATTCTACGGTAAGTTATTTGACCGCCTTCATTGGTCCAAGTTAGAATATGGCGAATGGATCCGTACACCTATTTGGTAAAAGCTTAGGAACTAAACTATTGTGCAGACGTCTGCCGACGTCTCCACATCAACCATCTGTGCATGTCTATAGAAACATGAAGAGTTACGTATTCATATTATATCTGCATTTGCGAAATAAATTCATTACGGTAGTGACAGGTATATTTGCTTTCTGTTGCACTTGTTTTGATTTGCCAGGTAGTTGAAACACAGCTCAAAATTAAACAGCTAGATTTAAGAGTTCGGCTGGTAAACGGATGGAATATGTGCTGAACGAAGCGTTTATATAGTCCGACATGAACTACTAGATTGATTACCTATATGTTCAGAATTATCGTGACGATTCAAGAAGTGCTTTCGAGAATTTTCAATGATGCGCATGAACTTCGTTATCGATGTCCAAAATTATCAGGGTAATTTGAGGGATAGCTTCAAGATTTTTAAATGACGCGCATGAACTTCTTTATCCAAAATTATCGGGACGATTTGAGAGATAGTTTGGAGAATTTTCAATGATGCGCAGTGTACTGGTTACTAAAACATTCTGGCAGATTCTGTTGGATTCCACGCTGAACTACTACATAAATCAAGGCTGCCAGGAAAGATATTGATTTTCAAATATCACTGAAATTGAAATCATATTCTTTTTTTTTCTGTGTGCATGTGAATAAAAATAGTTATTCCAAAGTTTTTTTGGGGGGAATGTTTAACGATTTGTTAGGTTACGTTCCAAAGATTCGAATGATCTCAGCATGTTGGTCCTTATAATAATTCTGTATAGAAACAAAATTACTTTTTAAGCAAAACCCTAAACAAGTTAATAGCTTATTCTTAAATAAATATTCTCTCTCGAATAACAATTTCTCTGCAGTGCGCGTTTCCGTGTGTTATTTAATTTTTCAATTCTAAAAGACTGCTCATGAGTTTAAAAACTGTTCAATTCTCTTTTAAATAATGATTTGTAATTTACTCAAATAAATTATTTTATGTAATTGTAGACCAATGAATAAATATGCTTCCGATTCATTTTACTTCTAATAAATTAAAACAACAGTAATTATAAACAAAGAGGTATAAAGGAAAGCAGAAAGAAATATTTGTACTATTTTTCTACCTGCAGAAAAAAATCTGATGTATACACCACATGACTTCCTTGTACGGAATATTAAATTATGCGAAATTTTCCTGCACTTCATTTAAACATATTGAATTAACAGTTAACAAATTTTGAATTAAATCTACTTCGTCGACAGCGCATAGACCACAATAGAATAAATACACTCTTTAAAGTTCACTTTATTTATTAACCATAGCCGCGCTTTGGCGCTAGGTTCACTTGACAGCGTTACGTCTCATTCATTTTATAACTCAACGTGAGCAATAATTATAGCATTTGTAGAATTACCACAAGTTCTATTCAAATACAATGATAAATCTAAAACAATGTATAAAAAAAATCAAACGAATAAAATGAAACAATTTTTCACAGACGATTCAACGCCGCTTATCTAATGCGCATGTGCTAGTAATTAATTCTGTTGTCACTTCGCGGTAAAATAAAAATACATAAAAATTCAAAATATTCTCATTAAATTTGAAAGATATAGAAAAACATAAAACACCAAGTGCAGTTAAAACAATTAAAAAAACAATTTTTGCAATTTGTAAGCAAAAACCAGCTAATAACTTAAATGATAATTCCAGAATGAATCAAGCATAATTTAACTGGCAATAATAAAAGAAGACGTTACTTTGTTGTTCCAAAGCTTAGTTTCTCTAAATTGGCAACAAATCCACTATTCTACTAAGCTTCAAATGTAAACAAATATGTCCGCTATCATAACCAAAATTTAGGCTTAAACGCACTTAAAAAACTTTTAAATTGTTGATAATTCCACAATTATTCCATGCAGTTTAACTAAGAGCATAAAAATCTTAACCGCAAGATAAGAGAAACATAATTCAATCATTTTTAAAGCACAAAATGCACAATTTACAAACTTATAAGAATAAAGAAACTGAGCTCACTGAGCTGAGTAACAGAGTGGATATATACATACGTATATACTTTTGGTTCGGTCGATTGCAACTAAAATGCGAGGTGCACATCAAGATGTTATAGCAGCCCTATATACAAAATTTCAACGTTCTGAGGCTACTTGTGTTTGAGTAATGCGAGATATATACATACATATAATAATACATACATATAATTATTTTGGGGGAAAAGAGTCTTTTATTCTGTCCTTACATACGGATGTCACTCAAAAACACCGTTAAATTACATTCGATAGCGGTCAAAATAGATATTTTCGTTGAAATATCGTACCCGAAATTTTTCGCGATTACAATACTTCCTTTTTACTTCGTACAAGGAAGTAAAAAGCTCTGTTGCCTAGGACAAGAGTTGCAAATTTTTATTTTCTTGGGACTTAAATTTTCTAAACACAAAACAATAGCTACAATAAAATGTACATATTACATTTATTCATATATTAATGAATATGTGAGTAACATGATTACACACATATTCATTAATTTACACTATTGAAGTAAATTAATGAATATGTGTGTAATCATGTTACTCACATATTCATTAATTTACTTCAATAGTGTCTTTTTATTCAAAAGCTAACTCATTATTTTTGAAATGATGTAAGTTTGGACATGCGGCTGTCGAACGTTCATAAGAACTGTCATGCGGCTCCCACCGTCTCGAAGTTTGGCCATCCCTGGTATATAACCTGAATAATAGTGTATATAAGTATACAATCTGAATTCTACAGTATAAAGAATTATTATTATTAATTTAAGGCTATATATTAATTTAAGACAGTTAGGAGTTCTTTTGAAATGGTTTCTCTAAGCTGCGCAAAGATCTCCCAGAAACTCCTTTTTTCATGTTTCAGCGTTGGCAGCTATACATCACATACGTTAGGAAATGTATTCCTAAGGTAATTGGATTGGTATCCATAACTTTAAGGAAGTTAGTTCCAGCCTAATTTATATCTAAGGAAAGTTAAATTTTCTGTTGTTCAGACATTCTATAATAACAGTAATATTTTTTAATTGCATTTCAGCCATATTTTTCATTCTAGTTTTATAATAGAATTCTCAAATTTCCTATATTTCGTTTCCATTCGCAGAGAAGGATAAGATACAGATGCAAATGTTTTATTATTAAGAATTAGAGCTTGAATTGCAATAACGATTATATGGAAAGGGGGAATGGAGTATGAAAACGAGACCTGAAGTATGTAGAAAACTTAGAAATAGAAACAAAAGCATTCCTCATAATTTATATATAGTTATATTTATGCATTTAATTTAAGCTTCAGAATATCGACATAGTCTTAAGAGCTGTTGCATACTGTCAATGCAGTGACCTTATTAAAACTGCAACTGCGTGTACGATTTTTATGCATATGCACGAATACTTAGAAAGCAAAAAGTACTGAAACTGCAACAAAATCTTTTATAATTTGTATAATCTGTTTTAATTTTAAATCATTTTGTCATTCTACCTAAGGAAATTTGTTTGTTTTTAGTTACATACTTAGGTCTGAAAATTAGAACACACCCGTGTGTGAAATATATTCAATGAAAGAAGTGTAAAAGCATTTCATATTAAGGAGATTTCGCTAGTTTTCTGCAATCCTAGAAATAGTCACTTTCTTAAAATATATAGACAGTCAATACTAAGAAGTAGTTAGTACCTATGTCGAAGAATAATTTTCTTAATTTAAAAACGTTTTTCAAGAAATGTAATACACACAAATTTTCTCCTTTTAGAAAAAAATAACCAGAATTTTTTTAAAGCAATTACATTAAACATTTTGCATATTTTAATGCTCTTCTAAGTGTTCTCCACCAACACTGATACACTTATCCCAACTTTTTGCCTACTGCTAGAAACATGGAAACATTTCTGGAACTCTTGACACGAAAAGATCCGC
>KK113646.1:118783-145617 GCA_000611955.2 Stegodyphus mimosarum | reverse complement strand
TCTTTCCTCCGATTTTTTTAATGAACTAAATTCCTCTTTGAAAGCTTTCTTTATCGTTGGAAATACAAAAAAGTCGCCATGAGCAACAAGATATGGTGAATGGCGTCAGTAAGTCAGAAAGCATCACGTGGTCCTTCTCCAATAATTTTGACTGGAGAGTTCCCTCCCCGATATAAATCTGGTCTACGAATTCTGGACTATTTTCATTCCTAACCTGTCGTACATTCTGAATATTTTCATTTTTTTTTCGTTAATGGATGTCCAATTCATAGCAGTCTTCATTTGACACGTCGGCACTTCTGAATTTGCGAAAAGATCCGTACACTTATGACTTCTCTCAAATTATCATCTTATAAGGTATTTTCTCCCTCCTTTCTGCATGTCTTCTTGGCGTAACGGTTAGCACACTCGGCTTGTATTCGAGAGATCCAGGTTAGAGTCCCGGCGAGAGCATTGCACATTTTTCACATATCCTGCTTCAAAAAAAATACTAATGACACTACATGGTGCCCGAACGAAAATGTGGTGAGTGATGATTCTTCACCGCCAGTATTTGGCGAAGCTAACAAGACTTAATGGCATGAATTGTAAAAACGAAATTCCGGTTATCTTTGGGTACCGTTACGTATAAATGTGATTTACCAAAACATGCTCTTCTTAAAGGAAAATCAGAAAAAAAAATTTTAACAGTAGAGATAACATTTTTAGAATCTGATTTGTTTATAAAGGAATGTGTAATCTTAATCTCTGTAATCTGTTTAAGAAATGTGTAAGCTTAATTAACACTGTTAGTTGTTATTATATTAGATTCTTTTATAAAGGATAGCCGTAGTTCTGTGGTCGCGAAATTGTTAGTATAAATTCTAAATTGTGAAAATGTTATTGTGTAGCCTGGACGTGGAAATTTTCGAGGATTTCTCACTTTTTACCTTGCGACTGCCCCGATAATTTCGCCTTTTCCCCTCCGCAATAAAAATAACCCCCTATCTTAAATAAGTGATGTAGTGATGAGAAGAGAATACACAAATGAACTCAGAGCTATTCTCTTAATCTTTATTGTAACATTGCTTTATTATATTTAACCACTAGTCATATTTTGACAATAGTTTCACACTCTCAAAATATCTTCAAGGCAATATTATTTATACAAAGAAAAAAAAAGTAACATTATCCAAGCTTATTTGCAATTCTGCTCCTGAGTGCTTCTGCACGTACAAACAACAACTTGTAGAAGGTGCGCCGCCTTAAAAATAGCAATAAAAATACCTAAAGGGGAAGCAGAAGGTTAAGATTGACAGGTCTCTGACAACTTCATTGAAGTTGGGTGTCAAGATGGCTTAGGTAATGGTTTTTTTACATCGGCCATCAATGACCTATAATGGATGGGTATAAAATCTTCTCGTAACAGGAAAAACATGCAGAGCTCTCAGTAACTGCTGATTCTATTTTCACAGCAGTACAGAAGACTGTGACTTGTTCAATTTTCGCCTATCGATCATCAAGAGAATTCTCCTGTTCAATCACTTTTGTCTTCATTTCAAAGAAACATTTCTTACCCTCAATTCTAATTTAAGGATATAGACGGAGTATTTTTTGATGTATTAATTACATTCGATTTGTAAAAGCTGTCTATCGATCAAAAAAGAATTGCGAATAAGTTAATAATTATTAAAGCATAGATTATTAAGAAAAGAGACATCATTGAAGAAAATATGAATGAAAATAATCAATAACGTTTCTACAAATGGATGAAATATTTTTATATGCATGTAATTACTATAATTAATTTTGAGAATTTAAATCAAGGTTGTATGCATGTATTCTTCTACTGTCCATTGATAAAAAGAAATGTAATAATTAATTCGGCTGCATAAAATCCCTTCCTTCGTGCCGCTTGTTTAAATTGAATAAAACCATACATGAGTCAGAAATGTATTTAAGAAGTTTCAGCTAGAAAACAGTTTGTAGAAAATATTAGTCATGAAGGTGTTTAAGCGGCATTTAATTCAACAGAAAAAAAACGAGGAATGAACTGCATTTACATTGTATGTGATAGAGAAGATTAAAGTTTCCAAGTGAGAAACCTTTTTAAGTATAATATAAGTAGTATATAGTATAATATAAATGGTAAGAATAATTAATTTTTTAATAGGACATGAAATTTAATTCCAAATCAAATGACCAAATAGTGAACTGAAAAAAAAAAGATCAGAAAGTAATGCCATAAATAAATATTTCTGAATAACAAGACGGAATCTCGTTTAGGAATAAGAAGGAGTCGTAGGTTTTAGAAAAAGACGAGGTGTTGGATTTTTTTATGGATGTTGTTAATACACTGTTGAAAATAAATACTTCAGTTTACTGCTTCCTGCTTGTTAGTTGTTCATTTGCTAACCATCTAATTAGAATTATTAATTATCAAATATATAAATAGTATAACACAATCTTTCATAAATGATTAAAGAATAAATCAGTTGCTTTGATGAAAATAACTGTATAATTCCATCTCTAAAATTAGCCCTTTTTTCCTTGCCAAGAAGTGATGCTATTCTTAATAATATTTTATCATGTTGAGAGTTAATTTTTAATAACGAAGTAGTCAAGATCTTGTAACAAAATTATGCCTTTTTATTAATACGTTGTTTGACACACACAGATATATGCATATAAGAAAGTAAAAATTTATCTAAATTTTTTGGAAAAATGTAGTGGTACATACTTTTGAATCTCGAATAACTGTGTGAAAAATAAAAGAATTTTACATTGCATTAAATTGCCAATGCAAGGATTGCGACTTCATGTAGGCGGTATACAATAAATGTCAAATTTGCAGGAAAAGTAATACATACTGGGATATGCAAATAATTAGCATTGCAGCATATGCCTACAAAGCAGGTATGAGTAACATTATCTACATTATGTATAAATGGGTATAAATGGGAAGTAGTCACGTTACACTCTCGGCCTTGCAGAATCGTTCAACCACGTCACGTACCCTGAGATAGAAACTTGGTTGCGTGCAAAAGGACAAGTGTTATCACAGGCAGTGCGGCGATGTCTACACCACGGATTGTGAGCACGGTTCTCTTGACACTGCAGCAAAGATAGGTGCCTATAGTGTTGTGACGAACAAAACTGGACACAGAAGGGGCACCACGTCGTCTTTTTAGCCGAATCTCGTTTCTACGTACAGTATCTGTATATGGAATTAGCGAGGAGAATAAACGTTGTCAACTTGTATTCGTCATCGTCACATGGGCTCAGCACGGGGCTTGCCATGAAATGCCATTGGGTACACATCCAGATCACCTCCTATTATCATAGCTGAGAGGACGGAGAGCCGTCTTTACATTACTGACGTGTTAAGGTTCATGGATAGCCCTTTCTTCGAGGCCTTTGTAACGTCATCTTTCGACGAGATATCACGATCTTGTGTTGCCGGAGGTATCCTAAACTTTCTTAATACAGAGGCGGTTTCGATTGTTACCATTGCTAGCGTATTCTCCTAATCTCTAACCCACTAAGAACATCTGGTGACGGTGTGCAGAGAGGCTGGCACGCCAACGCGATCGTTGAATTGCGCCATAAAGTTGAAGCCGCAAGGAATGAACTACCTCTTATCCAAGCTCAGTTCGACTCGATGGCCAGCCGGAATACAGCCATTGTTGCTGCTAAAGGTGGCACTTCTGTGTACTGAATTCTGAACCCTGTGTGCTCCAAACCATTCATAAATTTAGCCATGTCTTCTTTCCATTATGCTGCATATGTTCAATAAATAAGATACTACTATTTGCTTTCTTGTCTGATGTCGCAATTTTAACGGCCAGCACTATATTTGAAAATAGCATTACCTTTTTACCTTCTAAATCACATATATATTTTCGTTTTAATATTGTAAATGTGAACATTCATTCGGAGAAGCTTTGCAATTGCTCATCCATTTTATCCAGCTAACAAGTGACAACCAAAGTTTCTTTGCTTAAGTTTCGTCTTCAGGCATGCCAAGTGTGTCAGCTTCGTGCAGATTTCTTATTGTGTATCTAAGTGTATAGACACTTAAAATATTGATGAACTTTACGCCAAATGTATAAACTTCAAAATTCTTTTAACCAGTCTGTGGACTCTGGTGATCAAATAAGAAAGAAGAATATTTCAAGCCGCCCTCGATCAGTGTTGGGTTTTAGTGATGAGTCCGACTGTAGCTGTTCCAGAATTCAAAAGGTAAAGTACCTCTCGCCCCCCCCCAAAAAAAATCTGAAAGCTTTCGGATTTTATATTACCCCCAAAGGGGCGTTTTTTTCATTTACACACACATACACATTTCGAGAGCATTTGGCCTAAAAATACTTAAAAACAACATATATTTAGAATTTCCGATAGACAGTCCTGCGTGCTAGAGATAAAAATGGTTTATTTTCTACAGTATTACCATTGCTTGCTTTTAAATCGTTGAGTTTTATAGTCAAAAATTCGTTAAAATTTTTTAAATATTATTTATTTAATAAAACAAATTCGAAATTCGGGCTTCCAGGTGCCCATATTGGAATGGATAACTACGTTATTCAAAATTTGATCGCTATAGATACCGTTGTTTTTCACAATGCGAAAAAACATGCATGCATTCATGCAGATGCCTCGTTATTTAATTTCTTTAAATATAATACAGAGTGGTACTATTTGGTGACAACAATTTGAAAAGTGATTCAATGCTTTTAGGGATTCGACGCAAAATACCGTTTAGAGACTAATAGCCCTTCTGGGCTAACGCCCGTTTGGGCTAAAAAACTATTTGAAAGATTAAAACTTATCTGCTCAAAGCATTTATATTCTAGATGCATATTTGAGGATAAATGTTATGTTTATTTTGTTTTATTATGTTTATTTGCGACGAAAATAAACACTTGGACTTCGCGGGAGTACTAAGAGAATCGTGTTCAAATATTCAGATTTTAATGAAAAGATTGGCATTGGGCAGGAAGAAAATGCAATCTGAAAGCTTCAGCGTATTAGATTACACCTCTAAAAATTTGACATTAAAGTTTCAAAAAGTTAAACAAAATATTAAAAAAAATATGAGAATTATAAAATTAAAAACAAATTGCAGTCTCTGATTTTTGTATGTAGAGTTCAGTTTAACACCTAAAGTAATTTTAAACTAAGCGGTTAATATGTAAGATTTCACTCTTTTTGCAATCATGCAAGTGGCTTGATCTTAGTAGAAAGCCTGGCAACTTCTCGCACAGGCGTGAAGAATAACAGCTCAGAAGAAGGGTAAAAATGACCCTTTTATTCTCAAACTCTCTAACAAAAAGGCACGTGCTTCGTGTTAAAAAAAAACAAAAAAACAAACAAACAAAAAAAAAAAAAACACCGACTACCTGAGGTGGGAACTTAAGGATTATTTAACGATAAATTTAAAATGGTAAATAAAAGCGCCAGACTACACACTTTACTTGAAGCTAACAAGCTGAATAAACAACTTGCACCGGCGATAGACTTAACAAACTGCCAGAATGCGTAGCCGCAACTAAGATTACCAACTGGAGGAC
The DNA here is from genome assembly GCA_000611955.2 of Stegodyphus mimosarum. Classification (NCBI taxonomy): domain Eukaryota; kingdom Metazoa; phylum Arthropoda; class Arachnida; order Araneae; family Eresidae; genus Stegodyphus; species Stegodyphus mimosarum. Next base: position 140,068 of record KK113646.1, on the reverse strand, counting down.
AGAATAGCAACGGGCGTTAACTACCGAAATCAAGCTCTGTCTAACCTTCTCATTCCGCCTGTTTAAATGCTTCATTCAATTTTCATCCCGGCGAGGAAATGCGACGGAGAATGAGAAGTTTAGAAAAGATACCAAAATTAAAATAACTGGTTATTCAGACTAAGTTAAAACGTACAAATAAGCCGTTAGTTTAAAAATTAATCTTTCCCCGCAAAATTTAAGATTCAGAGCATAAATTCCTGTATTAGAAATAAGCTGTTCAAAATAGTAAAGGGTTAAAAAAGGATTTGTTTATGATTATGCGTAGAGACATTAGGTCACTTCGAAGGAGGAGACATGAAAAATGAGCAATGCTCTCGCCAGCCTTGGACCTCTCGAATACGCGCCGAGTGTGCTGACCCCTCCCGTTTTTAAAGGGCGGCTGGGATTAGACGACCCAATCGCCAGATCCTGGTGGTGGAGAATCATCATCCGCCACCTTTTTTTAGTTCGGGCGCCACTGTAGAGTTATTAGGTATTGTAGAAGAGAAGAGACGAGCAATGCCCTCGCCGTGACTCTAACCTCATACCTCTCGAATACGCGCCGAGTGTGCTGACCATTACATCACGAAGGCAAGCTAAGAAAGCGGGAGAAATCCCTTATTAACTCTTCGATTGAAAATTAATACCATGCGAAAATTTGTGCATTTATTTAACAAACAAAGACTTCGTCATTTAAGACGCAGCTGTGCATTTATTTCACTAGGTCATTTGTATAGCAGACTTGCCCAGGACGCGAAAGCCAAAAATTGAAAAAAAAACAGTACCTCTGAGAGAATTTTCTTCGATGATTTCAATATATTTTTCATAGCCTTACATTAAAAAGCTCCGTACTTAAGTTAAACTCTGAAACGATAGCAGTTTGATTCACCTGACTGCAGTAGTTTCTGTCAAAAATTCAGACTAGAGTTTTTGCTTATTTCGTACTTCTGTTGTAATTGAAAATACAACAATATGTGTTGCACCATTATTGTTAAGAGGCTATTAGAAATGCAGAGCGAAAGTTAAAAAAGTGCTTAATGTTCTGTTATTAGCAAAACTGTGAATCGTGCTCCTTGAAACAAACTCAGTTATGAATTTTTGATTGTGTTTCAAATTTTTTATTGTTTTCCTTTGTTACAAAGAGGAGGAAAAAAACTGCAGTTAAAGATTTAAAGCAATCTAAGTGCTTTTTTTCGGAGATAATACCCAAAGACATGATGTTTTACGAAGGAATGTTATTAAATGTGCGTGTGAGTAATAAAAATATTAATTCGAATTCGAGCTCATAAAAGATTACATATGACAAACTAAAAAATCGAAATTAATTTCCGGTGGGAACTAAAATAAAAAAGGTAAATTTCTGTATTAATATTAAAAACGAAATCCAGTATCCTTAATTACAAATTTATTCTACTGCAAAGTAATTTCTGAGTCAAATCAAACTGGCCTTCTAACTTTTTCAATTTATATTTACAGTAAGTTTAATTACATTGATTAGTAACTTTTTAGTCAGTGGTCCGATCCCTCATTGACCTCGCCCACTAGCATCTAAGATCTTTGATCTGACAATTCTTCTTATCCTAGAGGTTGGCAGATCATTTGCTGTTTTTAAATTTGGTGCTAAATCTCATCTAAAAGAGGAGAGGTATGTATGAACCATCTACAGCGAATGGGTGCGACTTTAGTTGCAATAAATTCTCCCTAGAAAATGTATCGTTAAAGAGATTATCATATAAATGCATTAACAATAAACAACACTACTTGTGTTTCCATGTAATATTTATGAAAAAAGGCTTTAAGGACGATGTTCTAATGAATGATTTATGAAAAACTGCAAAAAAGAACCACTACACATATTGGCTTATCCTGATTAACAGACTTATGACAACCGTAACTTATATATATGCTTCAGCTCAATGCTGTGAAATATTTAATTATAATTCTTGATTAAAATAACCGAAGAAATAACATTTTTATCTCAGATTGATCTACTGCGATATTAAAAGCAGTTTTAAAAAGCAAGGAGAGAAGTACTCGCATCTCAAAATCTAATATCTTTGGTAATTTTTTTCAGTCAGTCGCCGAATTTCTTTTATTTTGTGATTTATTTTACCCAAGCCTCTCGAAGTCTGCAGCAATCTTGAATTTATATCTTTGGAGGTCATTCCCCGCCATTAAAATTACTTGCTATTTACTTTAACACTAAATATGAGTGCGCAGTTGACAGGACATGAATCAAGCTCTTTCGCATCGCTGCCATGTGAAGACAATGCTGACGATACGATGACAGAAAGATAACATATTTTATGCTAAAATTTGCAGCGTATGTTGTGGCTGGACATTTGCCTGTAGGCAATCATGAGATGATATAATCAATCGATCATTAAACCGTTTCAACATCTAAGAAAGTTTTTTAGGATTCACTGCAAGAGCGAGGTAGACTGAATTGTCAAGCAAAAATTTTAATTAATTTTGATTCTATCATAGAATAAATACAGACATAATCTTTATCTGAGAGTTTTAAAAGTAGAATCAAATATTCGTTACAGAGAAAGTTGCGATATTCGCAACTTTAAGTTAAACTTTCTCTATAACATATAACTTTCGCAATATGTTAAGCTAGGAACCTTAACACAGTTTATTTTTTGCTTAAGCTGTCAAGCCTTATTCACAGTATGGAATCATATGACATGAATAATGAATACAAAGAAAATGCAGCTCAGTTTGAAAATGACATATTTGAGGACAGAAAATACTTTAACACGTGAAGAGAAATATAATCGAAACTTTCGATATTTGCCTATAACCATAACTGTTCATCATTAAAAAATTAAATTTTGAATATGAATTAGTAAGGAAAGACATTTAAGAAAAAGACGTTGTTATTGTTAATTATGCTCACTTTGTCTGACAGAATCACCAGCGCAAGCCCAGGAAATTCCTCGTGGCAAAGAGCGTGCAAAATACGCCTGCCGTTGGCAACAGTTTTGAGCACCATGCAGGTGACAGTACGATTTAGCTCTGTTCCACTCCAATTTCGATGTAGAGCACCCCGAGGGGGGACGGCTCCGAGGGTGTCCCACATATCTTTTCTTCCACCAAACCACACGAGAGGGGGCCTTTCGGCTTGCCGCATATTTAGAATGCCGCCATGCCGCACCGAAACTATACATTTACAAGCAATCATGCCTGCTCGGGTATTCGAACCTGGGTCCTTCGGCACGGCAGTCAGCGCCGCTAACCACTATACTGGCTGGGCAGCCGAAGAGAAGTAATGAATATCGTCACTAGAGGGCGAATTAATATTAAATACCCATAGCTCAGATGAAAATGATTTCTCAGATTCAAATATTTAACCCAGTTTTTACATACTTTAGAGAAATGCAATCAGATTGAGACAGAAACCCGTGTTTCGGAAAACAACGTGTATTGACGTAGGTTTTTATTTTGGCTCAAACGCTTTCAACAATTGCTTCTTCATCTGCAACTGAATGAAAGATAGTTACCACCCACGGAAAAAAATAAAGAACTTCCAATATATAATCACGATGCGTTCCATAATGAAAATTATAAGGGAAGTGGTACTGTTAAGGGATGAAAAAAGGATGTTGCCGCATTAAAAATTACGATATCTCGATTATTTTTAAGGGGATTGAAAGTTGAGTGACAAATGAAAAGTTGTACCCATATCTTCTACATATAAATGTATGTCATTATGAATTTTTTTGAGATTTTAAGAAGATCATGATAAATTTTTTAGAAGGTTAATATTTTTTTAGTCATAAATAGTTTTACTGTCCGATCATAAATATACGAATTTTTTTCCTAATCGGATTTTTTAAGCATGCACCTAAGTGTTCATTTCTTAAAACCTGACGAAATTCTCAACTTGAAATTACATCAGAAAGTATCGTCTTTTAGTGAATCTTTTTAAATTTTTAGGCGTGTTACTAAAATATATAAAATTTTGAAATATATTTGTAATTTAATTCACATAATTCTAAACTCTAATTTACAATGTAAAAAATATCAAAAACCTTAAATTATAAAAAATAGGTTCAGTGGACTAAGTGGTTCAGTGTTCAGTGGACAACAATTTTATGTTGTAATAAAATTTCATAAAAGTACACATGTTAGTTTTTCTACAAAGTGTACTAAAAGTGGAAAAATATTATTTTTGATAAAATGGAGAAGAAAAATGTATTTTGTCACTTGAAAGTTATATGTCTGCTAAGAATTAAGATGTCCCTATCTCAGATCTCAGTTTGTATAAACATTTTAAACTTCTGTATTTTCTGTGTCTTTTTTAAAATTTTCTTTTGGATTAAAACTTTTTCCGGCTGATTTTGATCTTTTGAGATCTGCTTCGCAAGATTTTTATTTATCTCTTTCGAGATGTGCAGCTTCCGTGTTATTTCCAGGTTCCAATCCCAAAAGTTGTAACAATTTTTACTTAGTTTATATATATATATATACTGAAACCTTTCCTTGTGTCTGCCTCTACTACTTCGCGTCGTAAGTGCTTAAACGGGCCCGATTCGTTTTGTTATATATGTGGCAGTTTTACTATTCCCAGTCGAAGGACATTTGGCAGGCAAGCCTATTTTGCCAATTTTAAACTGAAAACTAGTGATCGAAATAAGTCATGGGCCCATCACAAAGTATACAGGCGGGTATGCCCAGTGTTTACGAATGTAGAAGAAGAAAACACGTTCTAAATTTGCATTTGGTATATCTATGATTAGGCGAGAGTTCAAAGATAACTGAAGTGATTGTTACTTTTGTATAATGAAAACATTAGGATAACAAATGTAAAATAAAGCATCCTAATTTAACATCAGCTATATGCCCAGTGAAAGTTTTCAAATAATTACCCTCTTTGAAAACACAGGAATGCAATTTTGGTGAATACCGAATTGACCCCAACGACGAAGATTTTGAAATTCAAGGTGATTCTATTCGTAAGGGATTTGACCAGCACTTGTTGGATGATTTGGTACAAGATTCGGGACTAACCCCAAAAGCTTCAGAGCTGTTAGCATCAAGATTGCACGAGAAAAACTTGCATGAGAAAGGAGCTAAGGTATTCTATTTTCGATCACGAGAAAGTGCGTTTCTGCAATACTTTCGAAGTGATGATGGATTAATGGATTTCCATAACGTACATGGTTTCTCGGAAGAGTTGAGAATTTCGGCCTATGTCGCAACTCATTGATGACTGTTTATCGATAGTTTAAAGTAGAGCTTGAAGTGTATCCTCTTTCACAATGGAAATTTATCTGATGTAGTCCCAATGGGCCATTCAGTTATGTATGAAGAATGTGAAGCCATAAAGACAGTCATTGATTTGTTATAATATCCCCCTGCACCAATATATCATCTGTGTTGACCTTAAAAGGGTCTGCTTCCTCCTTGGCAGCAACGCATATGTACCAAGTATCCTTGCTTTTTAAGTATGTGGAACAGCAGAGCTTGTGAAAAGCATTGGATGCAGTCGAATTGGCCGTTAAGCCTGGTGATCCAAACATTATACATCAGCTGTTTGTCGAAAGAAAGAACATTATACTTCTAACTTTGCATATAAAATTGGGTCTCACGAAGCAATTCGTTAAAGCTTTGCCAATTGAAGGAGGCTGTTTAAAGTTAAGGTGACCAGATTTCGAAGTTCGAAATTTGGGACGCTATGTATATAATTTTTTTAATATTTTTTTGGCAAATCAATTATTTTATTATTAATTTTATTGCAGTGAAGGTGGTATGTAGGTCATTATATAAACATACATATATCTATTGACCTATATAAATCAAAATAAATAATTTTTTGGTCTCTTTTTAATAGCGATATATAATATTTTTAATACGAATAAATAAAAACGTGGTATTCATTTTTAAACTGATTAACATACCCTTCAAGGTGTCCACTTGAATCTGTGTCTTATCAGTAGTCTAAAAACTGTTCATAATGCTAAATACTCGCTCAGTTGCAGCATTAGTGCCAGGAAAACAAAACAGAAAGTCTGACAATTTTAAAACATTTTAACAAGAAATAGGGTTCTATTAAAATATGCAGTTATTTTCATTCACCTCTAAATTGTGCAATCTTATTTTTTGACCATTCCAATATTTTGTCTTCCTTGACATATTGTTTAAGGTAAACATATTCCTCATATGTATCAATTTCCCATAATTTATGATTTGGTATCGTTTTATTAATTAACAAAAAGGCTGCTTCAACCTGACTTCAAGAAGGGATTCCATTTAATATGATCCAGCGTTTCGTTTAGAATTTCCGTGAATGGAACTTGCCTTTATGTCTTCGCATTTCCATTTCCTGAAACACATTTTTTTGTCCATTTCTATAAGAAAAAACAGTCTGATAAAATGAAACAATATCTTCTCGAACTAAATAACTTCATATTGTGACACGTCTCCATTCTCTTCAAGTTCTTTAACATTTATTGGAATAAAGTGATTCCATATCTTGCTCAATACTAAAGCTTTCAGAGGATCTGCTGAAGCAATTACATCAAATAGAGACGCATTTTGATTTTCAGTTGTTGTGATAATATTATGAAATATTTAAGCCAAAATGTAGCCAAGCTTCTGCCACTGGATTTTCGAAGAATTTTGAAATAAGCCTGGGATATTTTTCTTGAGACTAAAAATAAGCCTTCAGTGGTAAAAGCATTTGAAGTACCCTTTCAGCTGCAGGAAGTAATGCTAACCATCTTGTTCGTGAATAGTCTAGCATGCAAACGATACGTTTCAAGACAAATGAACAGGAATTGCGATCATAGCGCGCATTTCGCAAAGTATAAAACCAGCAACAGAGGCGGAAAATTTATCTTGACAGAGAGGAGAGATCAACTCTCGAGTTGGTAGGTTGTGTTTTTTGGAGCTCTGATATTTTTCTGCGAAATCTACGTTGATCGTGCCTTTTTCGTTGCATTTCAGCTACGAATTTGATCGCCACAATTCTCCTGTAATGTTAATTAATGGATTGCACGATTATTTTTGTGTTTTAAGTGTTTGATCTACGAAATTGTGTGTTTTTGTGATCGCGCCATTTCTGCACGTGCTATGGATACTTCGGATTACCCACCGCTTCCGACGAAAATGGATATGAAATCGGACAAGAAAATGGATAAGATGCTGGATAAACTTCCACCTGAGTTAATTGGGAAGTGTCTTCTAGGTGTTTCTCAGGATATTATTGAGTTTGCGCTGAAATACTTAGATAAAGAGGCTTTGCTGTTACTCGGTAAAGATGAATTCAATTATGCGGATTACAAGGCTGCAGCTCTCGTTTTACATCGAATAGAGTGTATGCTACGTGGACAAGAATTAGGACTGTATCATCTCAAGCAATTACCGGATAGTGAAAAACAAGTACAAGCGATGACTGAAAAGTTGGAACACACCATCAGAATGGCTGACGGATATGCCAGGAATTTGAAAGGTAAGTGCGATACTTTTGGTGTGCACAATCCCTCTATTGATGTGTTATCTGTTGAAAAAATTCTCGATGAGATAGCTAGCAAAAATGTTGTGTTAAATTCTAGTAATGATAATATTACTGATAAAGTATTAGTTAATAATTCTGTAAATAATGCTTATTCTGATGCTAATAATGATGTTACTGTTGTTAAGAATGCTAGTAATACAAATGTAATTAGTAATTCTAGTGATATTGCTAATGCTAATGGAATTAAGCCGAAAAGGCCTTCCAAAAAATCTAAAAGAGGTGCAGCGGTGCTGCAAGATAATGATGGCTTTATACAACCTCGCGTTGTCGCCCGTCCTACCAAAATAGTTAAGTGTAATGTCGACATTCCGAATGCTAACAAATTTGATATTCTGGATAACTCTGATAATGTGAAGTCTGTTAATAATAATGTAAAAGAAAAAGATGATAATAACATGGACACGCAAGGGGACCCTGAGGTTGTGGAAATTGCTCCCCCGAAGGTCAAACCCATAATGGTGAAACCTAATATAAAGTACTCTGACTTTTTAAAACAAATGCAAACTGACACTAAGTTGGACTTTGCCGCTAAAGTGAATGGGGAGTTTCTCAAGGTTTTCCCCAAAACGGAGGATGACCATAGACTGCTATCTAAATATCTCGAGGAGAATTTAGTTGATCATTACCTGATTACACGAAAAATGGACAGGCCAATTAAGGTGGTCATCCGTGGATTATCAATGGACTGTTCGCCTGAGGAGATACAAGAGGAACTTTTAAAGCAAGGTTTCCGTTCGAGACGTTGCGTGCAAATGCATAGGCCACGCACGAAAATACCTATGCCCTTATTCTTAGTGCACTTGGAAAATTTTCCGGATGTACAAAAAGTGTATGAGATTAGCAAAATGATGTGCTTTTTTGTTGAAATTAAACCGTACAAAGTGCGTGGGGGTGTTGTGCAGTGTCATAACTGCCAACACTTCCACCACTCATCTGATAATTGCAAACTCAAGCCCCGCTGTGTCAAGTGTGCCGGTGCCCACAAGACGACGGAGTGCAAATCCAAAAAGATAGACACGCCTGTTTGCTGTAACTGTCTTCAGCCAGGCCACACAGCGAACTACAAGGGATGTTCTAAATACCCTGTTTTCAAGCCGGCTGCCAAAAAATCCCAAGCGGACAAGACATCGAACACCGGTTGTTCGTCCAAGCCATCTGCTGTTGTTCCTGGTGTCAGCTACGCCAGCGTTGCAGGCAAAAGTCCTAGCACCGCAGCCTCTGCCCCAGACAAGAATGTTCCACCTGCCGAAACTTCACAGCCAAAAACTGTTGTTCCACCTAACAGAACTGCTGCAAACACTAAAAAATTAAATGTGCAATCACCTCAGGGCCCCTCGGACATTAATGCATTCAAAGAATTATTTGATAGCTGTAAAGAAATTATGAACATGTTTAAGGGCTCATCTATCATGAGTATCCTTTCTAAAATCTCTGCTAAACTACCAGAATTGCGTGCTGCAGAGCACGCAATTGACAAAATGTTTATACTTTTTAATATCTTTGAAGAAATTTTCAGTTCACCTTGTATTGAATAATCATGTCTAACTCTGTATGTAATGTTGTAAATATTATTACATGGAATGCAAATGGTTTGTCTGGCAAGCTCCACGAGCTGCGAGACTTTGTAGATAAGTTCAACCCTGAATTTTTATTCCTACAAGAACACAAGCTTGGCCCAACTGATTCAATGTATGTTGCTAATTATTGTGTGTACAGAAGCTGCAGAAATTCAAATACAGCTCTTCGCAGAGGAGGTGGTACAGCTCTCCTTGTCAAACGCTGTATTCCTCATTATCAAATAACAATACCACAGCTTTCAGCCATAGAGGCCACAGCTATTGCAATCACAACAAACACTAACATTACATACACATTCGTCTCCACCTATATTCCACCATCGAGACAGAGAGCTGTTGTTGAGGCAGATCTCACTAAACTACTTACACTTGGTTCACATGTTGTTCTAGGTGGAGATTTGAACGCAAGACACCGCGCGTGGAACTGCTATTCAACAAACACTATTGGCAAATTAATCTTCGAATTAGCCGGGAAGGCTGGTTATAGCATAGCAGCTCCTAAAACCCCAACACGGTATGCTGTTGGTTCTACAAGTGTTATAGATTTCTTCCTGCTCCGAAATACCAGCGCTGCGCTGGATGTTTCGGTGCTTGACGAATTGTCCTCGGACCATAACCCTGTTAGAATGATCTTGGGTATCAGCAGTTATACCACAACATACAAAAAGGCCTTTCGTACTGACTGGCAGAAATATGTCAAAGCCTTAAACAACATTCAGTACTCTATACCAACGATACATTCGGGGAAGGACATTGACAGTTTGGTCAAGGAATTCACCGAAAAAATTCAATCAGCACACAACTATGCTCGATTTGAAGTTAAACAAACAAAGTTATATCAGCCAAGAGAAGTTCGAGAGATCATAAAACAGCGTAATGCAGCTAGACGCCTGTTTCAAAGAACAAGACACCCGGATGATAAAAGAAATTTTAACAGGTTGTGTACGGCAGTCAAGTCCGTCACTAAAGTACATGCACAACGCAGCTGGACCAACTACCTTGAATCGCTCTCCACGGATGATAATTCACTGTGGAAGGCCGTGAAGAGGTATACAAAATGCTACAAAATCATTCCGCCCCTTAAAGGCCCTGACAGGATCCACCACACTGAAACTGAGAAAGCAGAAACTTTAGCATTGCATCTGGAATCTCAGTTTCGCACTAACAACATAGGTGATACACAAACAGAACATCTGATCTCTAGCTTTCACTCCACTTTTACTCCAAGCCCCTACACAGACAACACCATTTCGGTCATGCCGTCGGAGGTCTGCAGTTACATCAAAACGCTAAAAAATGGAAAAAGCCCTGGATACGACCAAATCACGAATATGATGGTAAAGAGATTTCCTATGAAAACGATATGCTATCTTACTAAAGTATTCAACATCATTCTCAAGCATCAGCACTTTCCGGAGTCCTGGAAACTCGCCAAAGTAATACCTATCCTTAAGCCGGGAAAGCCTCCATCTGATCCAGGGTCCTACAGACCTATCAGTTTGTTGTCCACCATTAGCAAGCTCCTGGAAGCTGTTCTACTTAACAGAATGCAAAACTTCATTGATGAAAGAAATCTGCTCATCCCATACCAATTTGGGTTTAGAAGCAAGCATTCCACTACCCATCAACTCTACAGAGTGGTAGAGCTTATCTCCAGTGGACTGAAGACCAGAAAAGTTACAGGAGGACTCTTCTTAGATGTAGCAAAGGCCTTCGATCGGGTATGGCTGGATGCCCTCATATACAAACTACACCACCTGGGTTTTCCAGGCCACATCACTAACATTATTCACTCCTACCTAACCGGTAGACACTTCGTTGTTCACGTTTCTGGAACACTCTCATCCCCCCGTGCTATTCTCGCAGGGGTCCCTCAGGGGTCCCTTTTGGGCCCCACTTTATTCAATCTCTACGTGAACGTAGTCCTGACTCAAACTGCATTTGTTGGTTCAGCAATCCAACGATTACAAAATCACATACAATTACTTGAGACTTGGCTGACCAAATGGAAGGTCAAAATCAACGTGGACAAGACCACAGCAATTTTGTTCACCAAAAAAGAAAAATTTCCAAATCAGCTGAAACTCTATGGAGAAACCATCCCCTGGGCCAAGCAAGTCCTTTATTTGGGGGTGATCCTCAGTAAAAGATTCTCATGGAACCCACATATTACATGTTGTTTGAAAAAGTTTCGAGCACGTAAAGCATCACTTAACCCCTTAATTGCTCGAAACAGTGTTTTATCTATAGATAATAAGTTGCTTATCTACAAAACCATGTTGCGTTCTATTCTTTGTTATGCATGCCCGGTATGGGCGTATTCTAATAAGTCCATTCGATCAAAACTCCAGACAGCTCAGAACTGTGTTCTGAGACAGATTGTATGTGCCCCATGGTACATTAGGAATGCTAAAATTCATGAAGAATTAAAAATTGAACTGGTCAGGTCGTTCTGTGTTCGCCTGGCCAGACGTTTTTTCGATGGATTATATAATTTAAATAATCCCTCCATCACCTTGTATAGTTATGATATATATGACGATAATAATTTCCATCGCCCCATGGCGATACTCAACGATTGTATGCCATAATCCGATCTCCTCTGTATTTAATGTGCCTCTTTGTATCTGCTGCTCTCTCTCTCCTGTGTTTCTATAGATGAACTATTGTATTCAATTGTCTTTTGTAACCTTTATACCTCTATTTTGTCACACCAAAAGTGCGCACTTTTCCTTGCTCAATTCTGTATTTTATTTCAGAACCACCAGCTCGTTCGGCTTTCTGCACATTTGATTATAATTACCACTGCGGAGGTATAGACTTTAATTTGCAAATACTGCATATATCTTCTTTTATTTTTTACTCTAGTGAGCATCTGCTCCATTTAAGATTATCATAAAAAAACTATTACTAATTTAATGTAAGCTATTTTTTGTATACATATTGTTAGAAACCTACTAATGATATTCGATGAGGGGTAGGGCCTTCGGCCCAGGCACCCTGGTGCCAGCACCATGCGACTCTCGGGGAAAATTTATCTTTTTTTGTTGCTGCCATTGTAATTCCGTAAAGAAGCAGCTAAAGATGCCATTACGAAGATATCGAAGACCTTACAGACAACTAAACGACTTCGAACGTGCTCGCATTGTAGAGTTGCGTGAAGCTGAGTGATCATGTCGAGCAATGCGCCGATACCTGCAGGTATAGACACTGCTATGCAAAGATGTTGGCAACAATGGTTGCTACAAGGAAATTGCCGACGAAATGAAGACCAAGGAGCACAAATGCGAGGCAAGATAGGATGATTGTTCGCCAGGCCCGAGCTGCCCCAACGGTATCATTGTTGACTATTCAACGCATAACAGCTACGTCTACACCTCCCGTGCTACCCTCCACCATCTCACGGCGCTTGTCTGAGGCGGGGTTGCGCTCACAAAGGCCTTGAAGACGTTTGCTTTTGACCCCACAATATCGACGGCGTCGTCTGGAATGGTGTCTCAACCGATTATCATGGCTGCCATCAAACTGACATCGTATAGTGTTCACTTTTGAGGCAGATGACCACCGTGTTCGCGTCTGAAAAGGACGGGGCCAGAGGTCCCAATCAGCCTTTGTTTTACAAACGCATATAGCCATAACCTCTAGTGTGATGGTGTGGGGCGCTATTTCTTATGACAACAGGTCATCTTTCGTCATCCTTCGTACATCTTTAACAGCTCAACAACACGTTGATACCATCATGCAGCCGGTTGCATTATCCTTCGTGGCACGTCATCCTGGGGCCATTTTCCAACAAGATAATGGCAGGCCACATACTGCTCGCATATCTCTGGACTTTTTCCATGCAGTTGATACTCTTCCTTCGTCAGCAAGGTCACCAGACCTTTCACCAATCGAGCATGTCTGAGGCATGGTAGGCCGCCATATTCGAGCACCATAAAATATCGCAGATCTGGAGCGACAACTGGTGAATGCCTGGCAGAATGTGTCACAGGGTGACATTACGAACCTCTACCACTCCTTGCCTCGACGAATTGAAGCCAGGGGCGGTTCGACCAACTACTAATTTGAACAGTCAATGGGTGATTGTGAGCGGTGAACAGGTACTATGACCGTGATTTTTTAATCATTTTATTATCTGTGTATGAGCTATACACATATTCAATTTCATCAAAAAATAGCCACATCCTTTATGGTGCTTCGAAGTTTTTGCAAAAGAATGTATATAAATTAAAAACTGCAGTCCTGCCTGCAGGTAGCAAGTCTGAGGTGCAATTTTGAGCAAAAATGTCGTGTATGTTAGGGAGTTGGAGAAAGAAATACAAAGAATGAGAAATATGATTCCCCCACTACAATTGCTCGAAGGCAAATGCTAGATGGAGAATCCTCTATTTATGCGGCCGGTATGGTGCGCGTCTCTTAACTTGTATTCTCAATTTGCAATACTTAAATAAATATATGCATTTAAACTTTTACGTTCTCACCCCGCTGTTTTTCAGGACAATTCGAAGCGAATGTTATAAATTCGGGATCAAAAAACAACTTGCAAAAAAATCGGGACAGGGACTGAAACTGTCCCGGGAAATTCGGGACGTATAGTCACCTTAGTTTAAGACCAGTAAGTTTCTCGCTTTGAATAAATTAGCAAGACAGTGATATACGATCTCCGAACGTGTCGGTATACCTTCTTTATTTGCATTAATAAATAATTTGCATTTCATAGAAAGGGACAAATATAATACATCAAGAAGAAAAGATGAACATAATAGTTAATGCACCAAATAAGACACACCCGTGCTCAACATAGACGTGTACACGGAAGGGTGTAACTTTATTTGTGATGATTACTGATTGTGACGTGAGAGTCAAAATATTTTTAGTTTCTTATAAATCTTATTAAATAATGCTGAAAGGGTAAAGCCTAACTCAGATGCATTTTGCATGTGAAGAATACAAATGCGAGAATATTTAAGTGGTAGATGAATAATCATTTCTTTGAGATGAATGCATGGTGGAATCGTCTTTCGATAATTTCCAGCTTTTGCTTTAGGATGAAGCTTTACTTTGTTGCAGCTAAATTTGGCAAGTTTGCAACTAAATTTGGGCAGCATAAAGTGAACAAGTGAATCTAGAAAGAAGAGAATTATTTTGATTTCGCATATTCAAAAATTAAAAGTTACGCACCGAAGAAAAAATTTATGACTTTCAGTGCATTCTGCAGTTAGATACTGTGAGCGGTAAATCTTTGCTCAGTTTCTGCGTTTTCGGAAGTTATTAAACAGAATATCGTAATTCAACTCCATCTTCGTCAAATCAGCAAGGTTTATTAAACTCTCGAATTCTAGGAACTTTTTAGAGCAAATACAAAGGTATGTGATGATGTATGCTCAGAGTTTAATTTCTAAAATTAATAGAAGTGACGGAACCCTATGAAATGCCATTAGGAAACGAGAACAAAAATAACTAAATAAAATAATTCATAAACAAAATAATTAGTAATTAAATAAGGAAAGAAGAACAAAAGTAACTAACATCATTAATAATCAAAATAATTAACAATTAAAAATTTTAAATAAAATTCAATAAAATGTAAGGCCATAAATAAAAATTGGATAAATAATATAAAGGTATAAATAAAAATTTGATAAATTATTAAATTAATGATAAATAGTTCAATAATAAAATAAAATATAAGACCTCATCTCAACTGGGGCTCCGGCTGGAATTACATTTTCACTCTAAAGCTAAGAAATAGTGGAATCCGGCTCCGGATCTAGTACGCCAAGGAAAAAACGAAGAACGGTTTAAGTATCAAGAATGAGAACAAAGGGAATGCAAAAAACAGTATGAAAGTACAGATGTAAATTTTAGCGGAGAAGTGTAGGTGTGAAAACAAAGACAGATGAATCCAACATTTTCCGACTGCAATCACCTGATGGTATAATTCTAGCTGTCAAGCGGAATGTAATAGGTAAAACATTTTGCCTGTATCCGAGGACAAGGACTGATCTATAAGCTGAGAACAAACATAAAATTCTGTACAACTGACCATTTTCATCCCCCTATTTGATTACATTGTTCCAAAAATTCTGCAGGTGCTCTTTTCTGTGGAGTCATTAGCGCTAGGCGTATTTCAGCCGTTTCTCTTAGTATTTCATTGTATTGAGATTTGTGTATCTTGGAGTGGTAGCATATACAACGCTCTCCTTCTCCATTTTATTGTAAATATAGAGAACCTAAACTTATTGGACTTTCTAGAGAATATAATTTCGACATGCCGGTAGGGGCTTTCCTTTCGTTAAAATTTTCAGCCTCTGTCTAAGGATTTACTTTCTAAGAAAGGACAAGTATGCATCAGAAGTTAGAATCAATTTTCGAGGCTTAATTATTACTAAAATAAAATTTTACTCTGAAATTGTTATTCATTTTCCTAAAAGAAGTGTCGGAGTCCCTCTTTACGTACAGCTCCGTTGCGCTCCGGCTAGAATTCGATTTATCTGAAAAACTAATTAATACCGGAACCGAAGCGCCCGGCCCAATTTAAGCTCTGTGTGTGCTTGTCGTTCTTCAGGTATGTAGTTATTTCAAACGAGTGATGACTGTGTTGAAATATGGAAATTTCTTTCAATTCTTACACGAGAAACCAATGATTGTATCCTAATTAGATACCAGAATCAAATGTCGTAAAAATACAATTCGAGCACAAAACTATATCCTGAATATACTCTTATTTTAAGATTACAGTCCACCAGGAAACTAATTTTAGACAACAGAAATATCAATGTCAAACTAACTTCAATTGTCGCTACGCCATTTACAAAGTGATGGATATAAAGCAACTCGTTAAATGATGTGAGGATGCAGTGAAATTCTGGAAATCAAAAAATCATTCGACTTACGTTACTGCAGTTCCCTCCTCGACACTTTACAAGTCCCATCATTACCCAAGCGAAACCGCTGAACACTGGCAATTTGACTGGGCTTCGATCCCTCCGAAAGAACTGGCTCTATTAGTTTTTCATGATTTTCTTAAGCGTAACGTAAATACGAGCCACTTTCTCTTTGAATGTATGAAGGCATGTCCATGAAGGCATCCCTCATTTAGACATATAATCCTTTGTGCTTTATATCCAAATAAAAAAATCATACTATACAAATGAATATTGTTCTTATGAAATGTTTTATAAGCTGTTTGAATGAAGTGAAGAAAATGTACCACTAAATCTTTGGAAAATAATCTATCGGATTGGTTATAAGTTATTACCAATACTTGTAGTGCATTAAATATAGCTGTTGGAGATTCAGATGTGAGACTAGAATGCAAGTCTGTACAAGGCAAAGTCAAGGTTATCTATACCCAAAGTCTAGATTTATTAGTTTTGGCTTCTAAATCTTGATAAGATAGTTAAATATAAAATCTTATAAGGTTTGGAAAGCTTGATAGCATGCTAAGCTGCATAGAGTAACATACTGCCTGTCACACTGTAGGCAATTCAAACATTCTGAAAATAAATTTGCACGTTCATAATTCAGGCCATACTTCTCTCAGTCATTGCATGGAACAGACATTGACTAATAGCTGGCTTTCACTCTTTTTTTTTATTCGTAAAAACGAAAATCTTCTTCTTCAAATTTTTGAAGTGAAAAATATTTTAATGTAAGTCTTTCATAAAAGTGAAAGGTGAAACAGAGAATTTTTTGTAGGGAATTTTTATAATTGCGCATCTAAAACGTGGGAGGATGTCAAATAGTAAATCTAATGTTAAAAATGCGACAATCATAAGAAAGCTTATCAGAGTAAAATGAAATCTGCTAATTTTCATTTTCCGCGAAAATAATGAATATTTTTCTTGAAGCTAATTTGTCACATTTTCGTTATATTTCTAATAATGAGGAATTTATAATAGTGAAATTAGACTTGTATTATTTTCAAATGCTGTAAATTTTGACAGTGGTTAGATTTTGACTGGCAGTGATTAAAAAACTGTGAAAAAAGAAATTTAAGTTAAAATGTTACTTTTTCTGCTAACATGATTGTCAAATCACGAACGGATTTTAATGTGAAGCATTTATTATCCATTCAATTTTCTTGAGATGTTTTAGATGTTCATTAAAAGGTAATATATTATATGTAGTTACCTTCTTATATTTTTCATCTTTCTCTTATTTATATCTTAATTATTTTATCTTCTTTTGTTTTACTTTATCTTGGATGGATCACGGAAACTTTCTCGTCTGTTACCACGTATTTTATTGCAATGTTTGCTTTATAAAAGCAAATATAAATGAAGAAATACTGTCACGAAAGAGTAGAGTTATGTTTCATAAAAATTATTTTATTAGCAGTGTAAGCAAAATGAGTATCACAAGATCTACTTTAATGTCATCATATTCTTTCTGCATTACGATTCTTGAAACCATATAACTTGTTTTTATCTTTGACGTGACAACTGCCTATAACGCAAAGTCGAAACGTGTGTTTGATTTGTAGTAAGATAAGCACCAAGTAGTACTCCATTTTTATCAGTATAATTGGAATACGATGTAATTAACGTACATTTATGATCTTTTCATTGAATTGCAGTTTTAGAGTGTGAAAATGCTCATCTTACTTATGAGAAATTATGTTTAATATCTCCCTTTTTTAGAGGGGATAAATATTTTTAATGTAGTTTGAAGTGAATCAGTTAATTCACACTGTATTGCATTTGTAATTCAGATTTTATAAAAAGTGCCTTAAGAATTGTGCTGTACTATTCGCAAACAATTTTAGGAGTTAAAGAAATATATATATTTTCGAAAAGAGAAATAAAAAAAATTAAAGGAAATCTGAAGGGTTTCAGATTTTAAATTACGTCCAAAGGGGCTTTTTTTAATGTTTTGTGTGTTACCTTTATTTATTAAACATTATGTTCTTTGTACTTAAACCACAAAATTCAGTTCAAGAGCAATATCGTAAAATAATTTTAAACTAAGCATATCTTTGGAATTTTTGATAACGCGCTGGAGATAAAAATATTTTTTCTGTACAACGTTGCCATTGCTCGCTTTGAATCCTTGAGTTTGTTAATCCAAAATTCGTTAAAGTTTTACAAAATATGAAATCGATAATAAAATAATAATTCCTGATGCCCATATTCGCAGTAGATTACGTCATTCAAAATTGGATGGCTTTAGGTACCGTTGTTTTATCACAATGAGAGAAACATACATACATTTACGCAGATTCTTCGTTATTTAATTTCTTCAAATATAATACAGGACGATAATATTTGGTGTCAACAATTTGAAAAGTGAAACAGACATTCAGACTGATTCGACGCAAAATCGCAAAATGAAAACAATAGTCCTTCAGGGACAAAGCCCCTTTGGACTAAAGATGCACATAATTGTCGTTTTAAGGAGACAAGGAAGCCTTCTTTGTTCTGGCGTCTTGGCATGTCGGTTATACGCGCATGATTTTGAAGTGTTACTCGCTTGATATGAATTTTGTGTGATTGCTTAAGTAATTCATTTTTCAGTCTTAACATAGTTCTACATCACTATACTTTTTAAACAGAAAATCTTAATTTTTTTCGGGGGGGGGAGTTCGTACGATAAAAACCTCTGTTCTTAATATTCTTATGATAAAACGAACCGTAGTTAATAGAAAGAAAATTGTAAGATAGGCAGGGAAGTGTTGGCATAAATTATCCCATCCCAGAACTATTTATATTATAAAATATGCATGCACATTAACTATATCTGAAGCGTGGAATAATTATCTAATTATATCTATATTAATACCTGTCTGTTGAAGAAACTAAACGAATTAGCAATTCAAGGAGACTCTGAAGGTAAATGTATTGTGTTCTTCAAGTACGGTCCCTTTTTTAAACCGTTCCTTCTCCCCCCCCAAAAAAAGGGTGTAAAGAAAGAAGCATATTCACACCTATAATAACGAGTTAGCGATTACATTGCTTCTGCTTTACATCGAATTTAAGCTGTGAAAATGTGAGTACAGTAATTTTTATGTCGTATGTGACTCAGATTTTCATTGTTGCTGTTATAACTAATTTACGTGAGTGAAAAAGAGTGTTCCCTGTCTGGGACTTATGCACGTGATATAACACTTAATAAGTTGCAGGCATACAAGTCTGTAACACTGTTTTCGAGACTGAAGTTGTCTGACCTTTGCCCCCTATTAATTCACAGCGAGTGTTTATGTGGATGTGACGTTTTATTCAACTTGCACTTGCGTTAAAATTCAATGTGTTAATGGTATAGAAATCTTTTTAATACGCCTGTTGGTTCGTCAGAGTAGATGAATATTAATGTAATAAACACGCATGTGATAGAAAACTGTTTTATGAAAACATGTAACTTTCCTTGCAGCTGTTTATTTAACATGCGCTCATGACATTTTTATAAAAATGGGTTGAAACTGTACATCTGTATTTGCACCGATTTTTTTCCCCTGAAGAAGATTTTTTTTAGATTGGAAACAGTTTTAGAAACTCGCAAACAAAATACCTAGTCTGGCAATAAGGAAAATAAATTTAAAAAATTACCGTAGTGTATAAAGCTTTAATAAATACTGCATTATAATATGTTACCGCAAAATATACACTGATCTATTCCCTATTTTTGATATCTAGTATTAATAATAGTTATAGCATCTACAGTGCTTGATATCGTATAAAAATTGTGATATAGACACATGTAAGCAAACAGAGAGAGCGTAAACTTAGATATTGATGAAGATAATGTGGTATTGGTAATATGTTTTCTTTTTCTTCTTATCTACATTGGGGCACTTTTTCCAGTAATAAAATTATTAATAAAATTAATTATTTATAACTGCCAAAATATTATCCTCATATTATGTGCAAGACATCTGTTCATTAGCGAGAGATAAGTAGTTCATTTTTCCGTTTTAAAATTTGTTTGAAGAAATCCAATGCAAAAATCAATGTTTATCTGATGAATTGCCTTTTTTTTTTACTTTCAGAGATATATTTAGGAGTTCAGCATCCCAAATTAGGATAACAAATTACGCGTGTATTATCTTGTTAACTGCTGTTTTTTAAAGCCTTTACTTAAAACTGAATACTTTACTTAGATTCTCTTATCCTTTATTACCCTTCTCGACTTTGGAGGTCTTCGATCAGTTAGTTTATTGCCAAAGATTATCTTTACTAATAATTCAACTGTCTTCAAAAATCTTTTACGGAATGCTGTTAACATTTATATAGTCATTAGGTATTTTTTGAATGCGGGAGATATGAAAAATGAGCAGTGCTGTCGCCGGGACTCGAACCACGGATCTCTCGAATACGCGCCGAGTGTGCTGACCACTACTACACTACGAAAGCATGCTAAGAAGACGGAAGAAATACCTTACATACTCCCCCTTTTAAAGGGCAACTGGGAATTAGGGGACTCATTCGCCAAATCCTGATGTTGAAGAATCATCGTCCGCCACCTCTTTTAGTTCGGGCGCCATTGTAGAATCATTAGGATTTTTTTGAAGCAGGAGATTTTGAAAAATGAGCAATGCCCTCGCCGGGATTCAAACCACGGACCTCTCGAATGCGCACCGAGTGTGCTGACCATTACACCACGAGGGCATGCTAAGAAGGCGGGAGAAATACCTTATACGTTGAAGTAGGATGATATTGTACTAATAGTTGAGTCATGTCAAATTGTAATGCTTGAAACTAGGTTTACCTGATCCGAGTAAAATGGATGATTATTTGCTCTCTAATGTAGTTGTAACTATTTTCAATGTCAAGCCTTGGTGTATGCCAGTTTCTTCTTAGTGTTAAGTTAGTTTTATATCGCTGATTCTGCATGAGATATCTATCTAATTATATGATCAATTAAATTTAAGTTTCAGTAATGTTTCAGATAGTTTTTGAATAATGCAGTGAAACCTTCCAAGATGACTCTTTGCGTAGTCGATTATCACTGACAATGATTAGTTTTCGAAACATAAATTAACGTCAGTATTGAACATAATCAGTAACCATGTTCTCTAAAACAGTACCACTAGTGAAGACGCAAATCTTTCAGAAGTGTAGATTTTATCAGAGAATGTTGGTCTTAGCAAGGTTGAATACAGAGAATATCCTATTCATGACAAACAGGAGTATTTACCTATTCATATGTCGGATCTTTCAC
>KK113646.1:35522-118771 GCA_000611955.2 Stegodyphus mimosarum | reverse complement strand
ATTTTCACATTGGTTTCAAGATTACAAACGATGGTCTTCATGGTAAAAAGGATCATATTCATCATAATAGACCCGTAGTAGCAGGTACCGTGTTGTAAAATAGTAGTAGAAACAATGGTCGTTGGAGTTTATTTTTTTTCGGGGAGGGGGGTTGTTTTAAACGATTATGGCAAAGCAGTCTAAGCCTAAGGAGAGATTCCTTCGAGGAGGACTTTATAAGAGAAACTGGCTCGTATACACGTTACATATGGGGAAAACCACGAAAACATGCATTCGCAAGATGCGAACCTCAGACCGAACTACCAGTGTTTAGCGACTTTACCGCTCGGCCACTGGTAGGTCAGAAGCAGAGGTAGAATAGATAAAAAATCTTTATTCCAAAGTGCGAAGATTATCAGCATAACAAAGACTTTAAAATAATGAATGTATTTAATTATGCGATTTTGATACTTTTGAAAAGTAGCAGTTTAATAGAAGAAATGCTGTTTAAAATACATGTTGAAACAGTTATTTAAAAAACAGTCGACTGAAACATAGTAAAAATATAGTTAAATGCTATGATAACATACAGGTTACAGTCAATCATGCATTTCTTTTTTTGTCTGAATTTCAGTTAAATGCTAAAAAAAATTTGCGTTTTATTAAATGACAAAAACATGCATTTTATAAAAATAAAACAGTACGAATTAATGAATGAATGAATAACGAATCTGTACTATTATTAGCTAGTTTACACTTCAGCAAGGCATAATTCTTACAATTCTGTGTTTACAATCATTGTTTAATTTTCATATTTTAATTTAGGTGCCTAAATACTGCTTGTTGCAGAAAATGACGCTGTTGGACTTTTCCGATTTTGCGAAATTTATTATAGCTTTTCCAATATTTATCCGCATGTTTTAGACTACTACTCGTAGAATCGTATATTGGTTAGAATTAAGTTGAAGTTAAAATGGCTAAGCTTTCTCTCCATAGTGTATGCTGATCCCCCCCCCCTTTTTTTTTTTTTTTGTAAATCTGAATTTACTTACTGGACGTATTCCTTTCGTATTAACTTGCTTCATAAAGTTTCGTAATTACAATTATATTTAAATGATTAAATCATTATTACTTAAATTTGAGAGCTCCGAGGTGTTTCGCCCGCGACTTTCAAGTAATTACATTTCGATTTCCGTAAAAAAGTAATCTAGAACGGCTCATGTTTTTATTCTTTAATGAAGATTCAATATTCTTTCACGTTTCCCATTCACGTAATTATTCAATTTAAAAGATGCATCAAAACGATCTCTAAACCTATTAACTTGTCTAACTGGGAAGATTTCTTGAAGGAAAAATATAAACATGCGTCGGTTATAACACCCGTTATGAACTGTATAGCGGAAAATATAACTGCAATTCATAAAAGATTGCAGTAGGTCTCCTACAGCAGATGTTCATTCCATTGAAAGTGCCATTTAGAAGTGCTAAATGGTGTACTTAATAAAATGAGAAACACAGCATCTTTGCCAATTTGCTGAGCCAATCACTAGATTGAAAGAGACCAACAATTATTTTCTAAGGCACGTAAATTAAGGAAGGTATAATGTTAGGTGTTACTGATGTATCTGACATTAAAATGGATGATTGGCAAATCGCCATTTCTGTAACTGCTAGTTACAATTTCGTTTCTTCACTATTGAAGTTCGGTGTTCTATTTATGTCAGAAATTCGTTTATAGGTAAGTGGCAAACACTTGCTAAAATGCATAGGTGAACCACTCTTTTTCTTTTTCCCTTGGCATAGACGTTAATGTGTTCGATTTGTTGCTCCATTATAATTTTTCTTTTTTTCCAGGGGGGGAGTTGATGTTTTTGATAAGCAGGGGCATCTATTCTTTTCAAATTCCATCACGAAAATGACCTTGGTAGAAATATTAACCTTGCTAATTCGTTTTACTTTCTGTGGTGATTAGGCGATAATAAAACGATTATTATTCCTTCTTTTGACAGTAGACTCCGCCAGTCATTATACGCGTAGTTAAGTCATCTTTTCTTGCTTGCTTTTGTAGTGGTTTGTATGGTGCACAAGATGCATGTTTAATCATGATGCAGATGAACGCCAAACATTTCCATAAACTCTATTTATTTACAGTACAAATAAAAAATATGCTTTACATTCACAAGCGCTGGAACAGTGAGCCAACGCCTCGTCGACTCCGTAGCGGAGGGGAAAAGCGACTGTAGCGCTACTTCAGCTGAACTAAAATACGTTCACTACAAAGTTTCCCCCCAGTGACGAAGGGAACGATGCAGATACAATATGAAATAATGAGTATACCATTTACAAATACAATAATAAAATGCCATTTATATATATAAATATATATGTATATGGTAAATAACTTGAACAAGTTTACATTTCAAGAATCACACAAGTTTACATTTCTGTAATTAATCTCTTTGGAAAATGGACATGTCTGCCTGATTTCGTTGTTTTGCTATGTGTCAAAGGAGTAGCAGAGATTTGTTCATCTACTTTCTTTGAGTTGTTTGGAAATGCAATTGACTGTTTTGTGTTTGAAGGTAATTTAGGCGAATTCAAATTTTCTGAAAATCGAAAAGCAGGTTTGAGTCTATCTATTGTTACGGTAGTTGGTTTTCCATTTAAATCTATTACAAAAGTTTTGTCTGTTCGCTTTATTACTGGGTGTGGTCCAGAATATGGAGGTTTGAGAGGAGGGCGAATTTTGTCGATTCTTAGGAATATGTGTGTGCATGTTTTTAAGGATGGATTTACATAAGTTTTGATATTACCATGACCTGTAGAAACGAAGGGGTTAAGTTTTCTCATCATTGCAATTAAATTAGAAACATAAGTGTTGGTAATAGGCTGTTTGAGAGAATCTGTAGAAATAAGATCGGATGGTAATCGTAAAGAAGTGCCGTATACAAGTTGAGAGCTTGTTGCATTTAAATCATGTTTAATAGCTGTACGTAATCCTAATAATACAAATGGTAGGATTTCAGTCCATTTGTTATTTTCATGAGCTGTAAGAGCACTTTTGAGATGTCTGTGTAATCGTTCTACCATTCCATTACTTTGGGGGTGATACGCGGTTGAATGAATTCTGTGGCTACCTAGTATATTTGTAAGTTCTCTAAACAGTGACGATTCAAAGTTTCGTCCTTGATCTGTTGTAATTGTGACAGGTGTACCAAATCTAGAAATCCAACCGTTCAAAAGTGTACGTGCAGTAGTCTCAGCAGACATATCTGATGTAGGAATAACCTCAGGCCATCGGGTAAATCTATCAATGATAGTCAGGCAATATTGATTGCCGTCCGAGAGTGGTAGAGGTCCAATAAAATCCAGATGTATATGAGCAAAACGCGCATCTGGTAGAGCAAATGTACTTAGTGGAGCTTTAGTATGCTTAAAGACCTTAGCTCGCTGACATTTGTCACAACTTTGAACTTTCATTTTAATGTCCTTTCTCATGCCAGGCCAAACGAATCTTTTGGAAATTAAATCAGTGGTAGCTGAGATTCCAGGATGTGAAAGATAATGTAAATTTTCGAAAACTAGATGTCTCAAAGATTTAGGAACAAAAGGACGGGGATGTTGGGTTGATTTATCACAAAATAGGTATATATTTTGAAGTGGAAAATATTGTTTTTCCAATTTGAGTGATGAATTTGATTGAAAAAATTGTTGCAGTTCAGCATCATGAAGTTGCTCTTCAGCAAATTGTTTATAATCGAGAGCAGGGGGTGGTGAGATAGAATTGATCTCTATCCTAGATAATGTATCGGCAATAATGTTCTGTTCGCCATTTACATGACGAATATCTGTCGAAAATTGAGATATATAATCCAAATGTCTGATTTGACGTGGGGAACATTTATCGGGCTTTTGTCGAAAAGCGTATATCAATGGTTTTTGATCTGTGTAAATAGAAAAATTTTTACCTTCAAGCATGTGTTGAAACTTTTTTATTGATGTGTAAATAGCTAATAGCTCACGATCGTATGTTGACCAATTTCGCTGACTTTTACTAAGCTTCACAGACAGAAATGCTATTGGTTCCCAATTGTTATTTGAAAATTGCATAAGAGAGCTGCCTATTGCTACGTCTGATGCATCAGTCCACAGACTCAATTTAGCACCAGGAATCGGATATTTAAGTAATGTTGCTTCAGCAAGTGCTTGTTTTGCTGCTGAAAATGCTGCTTCAGCTTCCTCTGTCCATTTGAGTGGATTTTCAGGTTTTTTAGATCGGCGAGTAGATTTCTTTTTGTTTGTATGGCCCTCTAAAAATTTTACTAGTGGGGCTAAAATGTGAGCAGCCTTGGGAATAAACCTACGGTAAAAATTGTACATTCCGAGAAATCTGCGAAGTTGAGTAATCGTATGTGGTTTGGGAAATTTTTGTATTGCTTCAACTCTGTCAGGTAAAGGTGAAAGACCTTTTTCGGAAACTCGAAAACCTAGAAAATTTAAGGCGGATGCTCCCAAAGTGCATTTGCATGGCTTTAATGATAGACCATAATGATTAAGACGTTGAAATAACGCTCGTAGATGATGAATATGCTCCTCATGAGTTTTGGATGCAATCAATATGTCATCTATGAAGGCATAAACACCATCTAAACCTCTGGTAACTTCATCAATGAACCGTTGAAATGTGCTGGAAGCATTGCACAGGCCAAATTGCATGCGAGTACTTTCGAAGAGTCCGAAAGGGGTACAAATGGCTGTTTTATGGATATCTTCAGGTGCAATGGGAATTTGATGGAAAGCTTTTACTAAATCTATGTGAGAAAATATTTTAGTACCATGGAGTTCACTGGTAAAATCAACTATACTTGGAATAGGATACCTGTCTTTTACAGTTTGGGCGTTTAAAGCGCGATAATCGCCAACAGGACGCCAATCACCACTTTCCTTTTTAGGAACCATATGAAGCGGTGAGGAATAATTGCTCTTCGATGGGCGCATATGGCCTAAATCAAGCATATATTGAATTTCTGTTTTTGCTATTTTTAACCTGTCGGGGGCAAGACGACGTGGTTTAGCAAAGACTGGTGGACCAGAAGTATTAATATGATGAAATACATGATGTTTTATAGGTTCATTTGCACACGGGGGTTTTGTAATATTAGGAAATTCTTGTAACACTTTCAAAAACTCATTATCACCATATACAGTTTTGACAGAAAAAATATCAGTAACATTTAAAATACCATGGCAATTCAATGTTGTGCATGCATCAATTAAGCGACGATTTCTAATATCAGGTTTTAAATTAAAATAATGCAAGAAATCAGCACCAACTATAGCACTAGAAACATTACAAATATAAAAAGGAAAAACAAAATTTCTTCTTAAACCAAAATCAAGTGATAATAATTTTTGACCATATACCTGAATGGGTGTGCCGTTTGCGGCATTAAAAGTTTGAATTGGAGTTTGTCTTTTTTCAATTTTATTTGCAGGAATTAAACTTGCATCAGAGCCAGTGTCTATAAGAAAATTTACCTTTGATTTTCGGTCTCGTATAAACAGGCGACGAGACGTTGATGGCAGGATATACGTCGCCGCTACTCCTGCCCGTTGGCATTTCCCTGAAATGAACATGGCGATGCACATTTTTTTGCTTTTGATTTGAACTGCCGATGATACCAGCAAATGTCCGACGTAGCTGTGGCTGAAGGACTTCGATGACGGGAACGTTGATTATATCTGTTACGAGAATGACTTCTCGAACGTCTTAAGGAATTAACCTCTTTACGTAGTTCTTGCAACACCTCTAGAAGTCGAGATTCTGTAGAACTAGTAACATCAACATTGGAAGAATTCGAAACTGCGCTTACCTCAGATGGAGTAACTTCCAAAATTCGATCGGCCACCTCAGCGGCTTTTTGTGGTGTTAGTGGAGTAATGGATGCTAGAATTGCTTGAACGTTTGCAGGTAATTGCTGTAAAAATAACTCTAACATAAGTGAGTCGGCAATAGTATGCGATTCGGCACGTCGCTGCATCACACGAAGCAATTCACTAGGCTTACGGTCGCCTAACTGTTCTCCAGCTAATAAGCGTCGAATTTCTTGAGTTTTGGTTTCCCCGCATCTGGAAATTATCTGCTCCTTCAACTGGGCATAAGGATCGGTCTTGTCGGGATTGATGATGATATCGCGAACCATGGATGCTGCATCAGGAGGGAGATGAGAAACACAATAGTTATATTTTGTTTTCGATTCAGTGATAGGCTTAGGAGACGCCAAATCGAAAGTAGCTTCACACATGAGAAACCACAAAGCAGGATCAGCATTAATGAAGACTGGAATTTTTACCGCCGAAGTCTCCGCCATTGAGAATCATGCGATGATCGGCTTAACACAAAACGAAAGTCAAAATTCCACAGAATAGGAAATGAAGATAGGCTGGCGTGAAGTTCGGGTCACCATGTAGTGGTTTGTATGGTGCACAAGATGCATGTTTAATCATGATGCAGATGAACGCCAAACATTTCCATAAACTCTATTTATTTACAGTACAAATAAAAAATATGCTTTACATTCACAAGCGCTGGAACAGTGAGCCAACGCCTCGTCGACTCCGTAGCGGAGGGGAGAAGCGACTGTAGCGCCACTTCAGCTGAACTAAAATACGTTCACTACACTTTTTAACACTACTGTCTTCTTTCTCATTTCTTTTTTACTTAAATATAGTTATTTAGGGTGTATATCTGTCTGCTGAACATACATTTTTGATGTACGAACATGCGATCTCGATTTTATCGATTGCGTATGTGCAAATGTTTTCTCTTAAAATTTCGTATTCTTGAAATTCAAGTACCGTACTCTGAAAAATCGTTTTATTGCTGACACATTCAGTATACGTATACTTCAGATTCCAGCTACCTGACCATAAATTAAGAAACTTATAAGGCATTTCTCCCGCCGTGCTAGCATGCCTTAGTGGTGTAGTGGTCAGCACGCTCGACGCGTATTCGAGAGGTCCATGGTCCGAGTCCCGGCGAGAGCATTGCTCATTTTTCAAGTCTTCACCTTCAAAAATATCCTAATGTCTCTAGAACGTTAAGATAATATTTTAAAATAGAAAAATGTTTTGAAATTTAGAATTTGCTAAATAAAATTACAGTTGCGACTATTTTGTTGGGAACTTCACTTAATCCGTGACAAATGAAAGAAATTGCTTCCGTCATTCTCTGTACCGGTATGATACAGCCTGCCGGTATGAGCTCTGTTTTTATCTGTGGTTTTTGTGCAAACCATTAGATAATCATTTATTTCACAACTACTCTCTCTGTTTCTTATTCCTGTAATATCGGCGTATTCGAAATTTTCTGAATTCTTTAATTAAGAATAAATATTTTTAAGGTGGAAGTCTGTCTCAAACTCATTAATTACAACATCAATCGTGAATCTAAAATTTTGGAAGTTAATATGGTTCATCTTATTTCCTTCCCTTTATCGTCCAGTTTGGTTCTCAACTGAGTATCAACTACGACATTTTCCTTAGTAGGAGGAGGTAGGTGCATTTTATCTTTAAATTGCATTTTTTGCAATTTGAATGTCCACCTTAATCCTTGGAGATAGGTTCTTTCCTGAATAGAGGCAAGTGGTCGCGAATAGAGGCATATACTGGGACCACTACGCTTTACCGAAGTGTACGCAGAACTTTTGAACAGCTAAGAAGGCCCCACTTTTCTTGCCTGGGCAATAGACACCTTTTCTATTGGACGTCTATTGTACCTTTTCTATTGAACGTCTTACTCACTCGTGTTAGGGGTTTTCAATAGTGACCGTTTCTGAAGTTCCCATGTATCTCACTAAATGGCAATCAAGAAACATAAGCCAGAGCTGATGCAGCAGTTCGTCAAAGAAAAAAGAATAATAAATAAAGGGGAATATAATAGGATAAGAAAATAAGCATCAGCCATCGAAGACAGCATCACGACGATGTGCATTCTGCAGCACCAAGAAAAAGCCTGTATGAATGGTGTGGGAATAGAGCACATGCAAAGTTGCACTCTGCTTGAAAAAGAAAGACTGTTTCCACAGCGACTGCTTTATAGGATGTGTTCTGTGGGCAGTGGTCACTGATACTAACCGCCAGAAGTGATCATTTGTTTCACGCGTCTTGGACAAAATATGTGTAATTGTAGCAAATAATTTCATTGTAACACCTGATATAGTAAATAAAACAGAGTTTTGCTGAAAAAGTTAATTGCCTTTTCCTGCCCCTCAAAGAGTTAACAGACTATGCAGCCAACTTTCTACGAGTACTTGCATTAGTACAGCTTCTGCCGCGAAATCAGACGCGTCTGCGGGCACTTCCAATTTTACTCTATAAGTCGGAAAATTTCAAGGCCGGAGCTTAAATCAAAGCAGTCTAAGCTTCTCAAAAGCTGCATTCGCCTTCGCGACCAACTGAAATTGGATTTTTTCCCTCTTTCAATCAACAACAGCTTTGCAATCTGCATGAAATTTTTAATGACTATCCCAAACCCCAAAATGATACAAGTTGTTTCGTTTTAGTCGTGGTGGGTAATTTTTATTTGGAACTATTTTTATTCTTTTGTTTGTATACCTTTTAAAATCTAAATAACGACATTCTTTAGGAGCCGGTTTACATTTTGATACATTCACTTTTATACCAACTTCTTAATAGGGTTAAACCTCGCAGATATTCAGTGTGCTTAACAGTTGTGTTACTTGTTACAGTTTATAACATACAAGTAAATAAATATTGATTTTCCTAGAAAAAGCCGGAAAATTACATCCGTTGCCGTCTGGAACATAGCGGGAGTTCACATGTCTAAATTAGAACAGGAATCAGTAAGAGTAAACTCGTGTAATGTTAAAGGACGAGGAGTCAATATTCAGTGTCACAATGCGTTTATATTTAGGGAAACAAGGAACTGATATCAAGGAATGCGATTATACGCCCATGAAGCTATCCTGTTACATGTATGTTGTTTAAAATTACACCCTTGCTTCATGGAAGGTGTAGTGACTGCCAAGCTTTTGTTTCAAGAAGAATGCCATGCTACATCAAGACTTACAACAAGTAAATCTATTCAAAAATGCATTTTCCTCTGATTTGTGTTTATGAATGATAAAACTATCCATACAGAATCTAAGGGAATGAATACTTTTCTCAAAACAGGGTATTTGAGAATAAAGTGGCAAGCCTTAGGTTTTAATCTTGGTAAGATATCTTTGGGATGCATTAAGAGGATCTATTGCAAAACATAATCTTCCAATAGCCTTTAAAGATGTAAAAACTATTTTAAAAGACAGGAAGCCTAGAATTTGATTGTATTTCAAGATAAAATTTGTGAGATCGGATTGTGATACTTGTAATAGGGTTAGAATTGGTTACGTACCCTACTGAAGCCAAAAATCTTAATCTAAGTTTTTCAAAAATTCTTTGCTCCTCGTTTTTCCAGTACCTAACTTTACAAATTACGTGTAGATTTATGCTAGTACTTGATTGTGTAATTATACGTTTAAATTCCATTTATTATGTAGTCAAATAACAGTTAACTTCATGGAACAATTGCTGTTCTTTTGTTTGTAAATTTTGGATATTAATTATTAATGTATATTAGCTTATTTTTTTAGCTTTATTATTATTACGTATCGCTTTCTTCACACTTATGCTACATACAATTCAACTGCAAAATCACAAAAGTTTTAAAAGCAGCATAGTAGCATGTATTTAGAACTAGCGGAAGTACCCGATGCCAATTAAGTTAGATTGAGAATAATGCATCTAACAACAGAAAGAACGATACCGCTGTAATCTTTCTCTAATAACGATGCAAAAAATAGGATTCATAGTCATCCATTTTTCAGTCTGATGCGGTATGGAACCTATATAAAAAATTTCGATCGAAAAATAATCTAATTCTCTCTCATTATATCAGCAACAATGGCACGCAGTTTTTAGTGATTTTCATCTTTCTTATCAAATGGTCGTAAAAGCTTAAGTTCCATCCAATATTTCACCTATATTCAATTTTAGTTGATTAAATGTGGCAAAACATTTATCATAATTGATCAGAAATCAATAACGCAAACAAACAAACATTCTTCTTTATATGTATAGATTTTGTGAAATTTACAAATTTTTGATTAACAAACTCGTACGATTTGAAAGCGAGCACTTTATACAGCACTTTATACTTACTTTTATACAGCTTTGGCGAGCAGTAGCAACAGTTTTCGAAATAAAGTATTTTTACCTTCAACGAGCGACACTGTTGCCACTTGAAAAAATGAGCGCTTTCAGAGTTTTTAATTAATATTTCGGCTGATTAAAGTCGTACGAAGATGGGAATAACTGAAATGTTTTTCCACGAATTTTTGGAATCGGGAATAATGCATTTAATGTTTGGCAATGCTATTTTTATTTCATCGTAAATTCATCGTATAGTAGTGACTGATTTATTACAGGACAATCAAACACACGTACTTTCTTCTTTACATATATAGATTACAGATTCAGTGTTAAGTGTTTGGTGTTTACACTTGAGTTTTCTACATAAGATGGCTTAGAAAACTTTTCTTTCTTTTTCCTTTCTTCTTTTTTTCTTTTTTTATGATTAACATTTTGTGTGTTTAACTTTATTTATTAAATATTACGTTCTTCATACTTTAGCAACGTAAAACTCAACAGCAAAATAATAAAATATTTAAAAATAGCGTATCTTTAGAATTCCCGATAGAGTGTTAGAGGTTGGCGAACATTTTTTTATGTTATCTATGTTATTTCTTTGAAAACTAGTCTTCTGAAATATTTATGATAAAAAAAAGAGTGTGTAATAATTTTAATAAGTCCAGCTACTGAAATTGTATCAAAATATTTAATATTTCTGATTAGATATCTCATGATTTTAAAGCATTTTTGTTCAAATCAATCATATTAAAAAGAAAAAAAAGTATTATTAAGAACAGTGTTTTTTGTTTTTAAATCTCTCAGTTTGTTGCTTAGTAACCTTCCAGATTAAAATTGAAAAGTAAATATTTTAGACTGTAACGAATGGCAACAGGCTGGGGGGTGGAAAATAAAAGTATTTTATTTCCTATAGTGTTAACATGTCGCTTTCAAATAGGTTTTTTTTACTAAAATTGGGAGATAAATATCTTACATTTTCCCGAAAGGCAACAGTCTAGCGTATGGGAGATAAAAATGTTTTATTTCCAACAGTGGTGGCACTTCTCGCTTTCAGATATCAGAGTTAGTTAATCAAAAATTCATTAAATTATACAAAATATGAAATAAAAACAAATTCAAAATTTGGGCTTCAAGATGAACATGTTCGAGTACAGGAGTACGTGCACGAAGAATTTGGTGACTTTAGGTGCCAATCTTTTCCCCACAGTTTGAAGAATATGCATACATAAATACAGATTTCTCATTATTTAATTTTTTTAAATAATGCATGGCGATAAAATTTGGTGGCAACAATTTGAAACGTGATTCGGGCACAAAAGTGGTACGGACAAAATGTGAGTTTTGAGATTAATAACACGTTTGGTGTTAATAATGGTATTTACCATCACCGTTAGTAATTCTCCTTTAAACGCTAACCACATGTACTAAATATCTGAATCATTTGAAACCATGGATGATCGTCTTGAGAAGTTTCGTATTAATAGTTTAAAATAGAAAGAATTTTTAACAGACGTGCTGAAGCATTGATTATATTTAAAAATATTATCTATTATACATATTGGATATGTAAAAAGTCTTCATATTGGTGGGCCATATAAAATGTCTCCGCTTTTTTTTTTGGTACATTTTTTAACAAAACTGTTCTTTATTGAGAATCAATTTTAAGTAAGTATATATTGACCATTGTTATCAATGAACTTTTGCCATTTTTCGGGTAGCTTCATAATTCCATCAGTGTAGAACTTCTGTGGTTTATCGGCGAAAACCTTGCCCAAGTGATTTTCAGCGACTCTTCGGTATGCCAATTTTTTAACCATCAAGAGAGTTTTGCACAGACCAAAACGAATGGTAGTCAGACGGTGCAAGTTCGATGCTACACGGTGGATACATTAAAACTTCCCTACCGAGTTCCGTCAATTTGTTCCGAGTCATCAAAGATGTGTGTGGTCGAGCATTGTCATGACGGAAAACTCGTATTTCACCCATTTTTCATCGCCTGTTCTGATTCGCTTCAAAATTATTCGATTTCGTTGCATTTCACTGATGGTTATTCACTGATCAATTTTCTTTGCGTTAATTCATGTGGTACCCAATCATCTTTATATTCTTTTTTCAGTCTGCTCTTTTCAAATGATTCCAAACTGTCATGTGGTTGATGTTTAGTGCCTCCGCTATTTCCTGACAGCTTGCGTGCCGATCTTGTTCCACAGTTGCAAAATTTCATCGACGTTTTCAGTCACTGGCCGACCAAAGCGAGGTGCATCTTTCACATCGAAATTTCCGGAACTTAATGGAGCAAACCACTCCTGAGTCTTTCGTTCACCTACAGCATTCTCACCGTACACTTCACAAATTTTTCGGCATGTTTTTGCAGCGTTTTTATTTTTTTTAATAGTAAAAAAAATCACATAGCGTATTTCTTCAGATATTTCACTCATTTTCAAATAAATATAACTTTTTACATGAGCAACGACTTATAAAACTATCTTCTCAAGTAATGGAAGCTGAATGCCACCTTTTAGGCGAAAGGTTCGTTTGAGACAATCGGGTGAGTGTTACCAGATATATAAGTGTCCACACCAACTAGTGGCAAAAAACCGCGAAGGTTTTTTATATGCCCAATATAATTATCAGTAAAATTAGCTAATGGACTAACCTAGAATTCATATAATTATCAGTCTTTAGGCTTATGTTTGATGTGTTGTCTAAAAATGTCAAAGCAACCATTTGAATCTCAAAGCTCGAACATCAAGGAATTGGAAAATTTAAGTGAACTAACTATCTATGTGTGCATTGCGTAAAGTAATCCTTTCTATGAGTAATGAACTACAAGTTTCGTGTATGTTTAGTCCAAAAGGGCTTTGTTCCTGAAGGACTATTGTTTTCGTTTCGGCATTTTGCGTCGGAAACATTAAATGTCGGTTTACTTTTCAAACTGTTGCCACTAAATATTCCAGCCCTATATTATATTTAAAGAAATTAGATAATGAAGAAGGTGCATAAATGAATGCATGTTTCTCGCATTGTGGTAAAACGGCGGTACGTAGAACCATAGAATTCTGAATGATGTAATCCTGCTGCGAATATGGGCATCTGGAAGCCCAAATTTGAAATTTGGAACTTGTTTTATTATCGATTTCATATTTTGTAAAACTATAACGAATTTTTGATTAACAAACTCAAGGATTTTAAAGCGAGCAATGGTAACGTTGTACAGAAAAAACATTTTCATCTCCAGCGCGTGAGGCAGTGTATCGGCAATTCTAAAGATATGTTCAATTTAAAATTATTCTGCCATATTGCTCTTGAACTGAATTTTATGGTTTAGGTTAGAAGAACGTGATATTTAATAAATAAATGTAACGCACAAAATGATAAAAAATCTCCCCTTTTGGCGTAATGTAAAAGTCTGAAAGCTTTCAGATTTTTTTGTTATTATTGTTATTATTTTTTTTTTAAATTTAGATGTCGTTACGTAGTATTTTTTGTTCTTAATCTTTGAAGCCCAAAATTGAGCCTACTTAATTTTACCCACGAAATGAAAGCATTGTTGCTCATATTAGTATGCTAGTAATGAATGCAAATACGAATTTAAGCAATACATTTTTGTAATGTCAATGAGAAATGCATTCAAACTTTCTATTTGTTGACGTGTAAAAGATAAGCCAAGTCTCCACGGCACATTAACTTCTGTATCTGCCTCATCTTCAACAGTGTAATAATTGCTTCAAATCGACACTAATATAGCGATAATGATTATTCATTTATCACCATTTGCGTCCCGAGGCAAACAACGAAAAGAAATTGTATCGTTTTCAATGGAAATCTTGTATCTTTTCAATGCGATTGTTGATTTTATCTGAAAAAGGCTTTGTAATTTGAATTAATGTGCGGCTCGAACCCGTTTCACGCGTTGAAAATATATGAGATTTATTTTTCGTTATGAAAAGGTAATTTAATTTGCATTTAACCTGTCTGACTTATTATTGAACTAAATTTCTAACTATCAACTAATTATTAAATTACTACTAACTATTTATAAAATTAAACTGTGCATTCTGAGTTTTATTCTCAAGCTAACTGTAATAATAAGTTACCAATAGTTGGTAATATGGTAATTTAAATAAAATTAAAAGTTTACCATGTTTACGAAATCAAAGAACGATTGAAAAAAGTAAGAAATATAATATATTGCTATTTTTATCGTAACACGTACTGTAGTTAAAAATAACTAAACTAAATACAGTTCTAAAAAAAAACTACGTGATAGGCCTCAGTGTAAGGTGGCTTCTTAAAAGATGACCGTAACTTTTTGAACTCGTTTTTACGAGGGATAAAAAAAGGCTTAGTATTAAGTCACTTTGTATGCTAGGTATTTGAAAAAGTTCAGCGAATTGCAAATAAATGGAGGTTAATGGGAGTTTTTTTTTTTTTTTTACTTTTTAAGTGTTTTGTAATTTTAAGATGGTACTTAGTCACGACTTAAAATTTATCAGCGGCATCATATAAATGTAACTACATTTTTATCATACCTGAAAAACTGAACACGGTAAAAGTACATTAACTTCTAATGTTCTTGTAATCTGATTTTTTGTTGCAACCTTCCCATCCTCCCCTCCGAAAAACAAGACTACTGCAATGAAAACAAAACGGATCATTTGTGAAACCTATGGAGAGAACGTTGTATCCGCCAATGTTTCTGACAGATAGATTAAAACGTTTTAGCGGCAAACTTGGTGTTAATTACAAGCCATGCTAGGCATTATTCATTTTAGTCTATTAGTTTTGTGATGTTAAAACAAAACAGTAGTACGATATACTTGAGAAAAGGCTGGAAAAGGGTGAAGGGGTTACATATTCTGAAGGCGAATGTCAATCTATGATATGAAAGTCTTAATAAGGACTACGCGGAAGATGAAGATGGAGAAACGCTATATTAGGCTAATGTTGCTCTACAGAGTTTTCCTAAACGACTACAGGTTTTATTTCCATAAATATTAATGCATATATCTCTTCGACAATCGCAGAAATTTTGCATTTGACGCTAAAGTATTATGTATAGGACTTGGACTGGATTTCAGTACCTTTAAGAATTTTGTTTAAATGAAGAAATGTTTTTGCAGAAAAGTATTTATAAACTAAAACAAAATTGTCGATAGATTTATTTTACTTTTTATCATAAATTAATGCCCTATAATGATTAATGTTTAATTGATGGACAGTAGTTAATATCATTACACAGAGAATTTGGTATGGATTACATGATTAAAATCTCTCGGACTGTACGTTATAAACTTAGAATTCCATTTTAAGAAATAAATCAAATGAAACAAGTTTTCAACAAAGACAGTTTAATCACTTCGTAATGTCATTAGGTTTCTTCGAAGCAGGAGACACTGAAAATGTGCAGTGGCCTTCCCGCGAGTATAATTCACAAGTGCACATTCGTATCGCCACTGAGGGAGGGGTTTCAATAATGGACCAATAAGCCTCTATTGTTGTTGTGACGAATAGAGGCTGATTAGTCCCGTGGTATTTGAAACTACGGACATGACCATATGTTATTGTTTACGTTTTATTTTGCATTTGTTTCGCAATTATATATGTATGGCGTATAAATGCTGCTTCCATTTTAGTAGAAAATCTCGTAGTGATATTCAGTCGTTGCAAATTATGTTAATGGCATATTATCACTCTTTATATCGAAAAAATGACTCAAGGTATTGTTAGCTTCGAATATTATTCGTTTAATAACACCTGTGTATTAAGAAAATTCAAGTGTGCGTTTTTTATTCGCGGAGGGAGCTGAGAAGTGTTACAATGAATCACTATTTTGTTATCTTAATGCTTGCATTCCTTTGATTTTGAAAGCGTAAGATTAAAAATATATATTCTGAATGATCTGATTATACCTATTATTAACATTAAAAGTTACAAATGAATGAATTAAAAATATTCATTGTGAATAACCTACATCCATTCTGTTTGAACAGTATTCCATGCGCAGGCAATACATGTATAGTGAACAGTTTTTAATGTGAAATTTAACACGTTAAATATGTAAGAATGCAAATTAGGAAAATTCGCTTTGAATAAAACTGTGCATTGGCTGTTATTATGGAATATATTTTTCATATAGGCTGCAATAAAAATTGCTAAGATTTACATATATCATTATGCTTATATTTGAGCTAACTTCGCTCTGAAAATTTTCACAAGAAATCCACAATTCATTAATTACTTTGTACAGGAAAGTACGGGGCAAACATTTTCAAGCATTTTGCTTAAAGTGCAGCAAAGGTCATGTAAAAGGCTAGAAGTATTACCGGAAGCTCTTTGGTCCGTTCTAGATGCCTCTCCCTAAGTGGCTATACAGATGTGCACATATGAAATATGCTCCCGGGACTCTTAACTCCGCACTTTTCAGTTGCCAGCCGGAACTGCTTTCAATTATCCACGAAGGTACAGGATAAAGAGGGAGAAAATACCTTACATTTCCCTCACTAGAAGTGCTACTGAGGAGGTGGGGACCCAGTTGCCGAATCCAGGTGATAACGAATTACCGTCCACCACCTTTTAGTTTGGTCGTTATTGTAGAGATCATTAGGCATTTTATTTCGGAAAAGGAGATCTAAAAAAATTTGCAGCGTCCTCTCGGGGACTCTAACTCCTGACTTTTCGATTGTCAGCCGGACGTATTATGCGGCAAGCAGGGAGAAATTTCCTTACACTTGATGCCATTTAGTAAAAATATACGAAATTTAAATACAGAATTAGTAAATTGTTTCTAAATTTGCTAATGAATTGTAATTTTAAACAGTGCTTCAGAATTAATGACGCATATCATCAAAATATTTATAAGAAATTAGAGTCCGAAAACTTAATCTGTATAGTCGTTATCGATGTTTGCAAGTTTAAGTTCTGAAAAGTGTTGCATTAAGATTTTTTTTGGGAGGGGATCATATGAAGATAATATTTGTACTGATTAGGTTGTAAAAAATATTTTCTCGTCTAAAAATTTAAGTTATGTAAATTATTACCAAGCTTTTACAGTGAAAATTGTCGTAGTTCGAAAGTGTGTTTTATTGATTAAGTAGAACATCTGAAATCTTGAAATCTTAATGAAACATTCCGTTCAGCACATCATCAATATATGTTGCCAAATACCTTATTTATATTCACGAGGAGAAAAATACGGTGAATAACTATTATTTCTGAAGAGGCGACTTAAATGATAAAAATAGCAGATTCAAAAGAACACATAAACACACTCTAATATTGTTGTAATATTGTTGTACTAAGCGATTTACTTCAATAATATTCATTTTATTTACACATAATTTTAGACTGTTACCATAAATCAGAAGTTTCTTTATCATATGCTGAAAAAACCGTGGGAAAGGATTACTTGAGGGAGAGAAATAGGCGAGTAAATACGGTATTTCTGTACTATTAAAACTATTAAATAGGTAAAGTACAGAAATAATTGGTGCACAGTTGTCATTGATTATTTCTGTACTGCCTACAGTTTTATATAAATAAGTATTTCCTACATTATTCTTTTCCTTGATAATTATTTCCTAGATTATTGAATTGCTGCATTTTCGGAAGTGAAAGGGGACTTTCCCCTCGAATACATTCGATAAAGATACTTTTGTTGGCGCTTGCACATTCCAGCAATCAGATTCATTTACATGTCACATACGTACAGCAGTTAAATATTTGAAGTTTTATTTTTCATACATCATGTTTATTCACAGTCGTAATTTTTAGTCCTCGAACAGTCGAACTTCTGATTTTCCATTCGTTAAACTGAATAATTCATTTGTATAAAAACTACAATCATTTGAGTTAATTTGCCGCAACCTCGAATTAACAGATTGCTTTAAAAGGCCAAAGAACTTAAGAGATCAAAGGATACTACAGATTACGCCAGCAGATTGTAGTCCTTATGTAAATGACTGTTGTTACGGAAATCGACAACAATGCAACATTATTAACTGTCAATAAGCATATTCTCAGAATTGTCAATTTGCTGCCTTGTTTTTGCTACTCATCAAATCCAGAAAGGTTTTTGTGACAAAATTAATTTAAAAAAATATATATATACTTTCGTTTCGAAAAAATGTTTGAATAATCCTTACTTTTAAATGTGTAAATTCAAATATTTTTGATGTTTTTATACTTAATTTATAGAACGAGTTAAAAATAATGAACCATTTGTGTGTTGCAGAAAAAAAATTTGGGGTATTTATAGCGATTTGGGGATTATACTTGGGAGATTGGAAGCGGTCTAAAATTTTTGGTAAAAATTAATGGAAGTTCCTTTTACGCTTTAGGATATTCCTGTTGACAAAAAGTTTACATATGAATGTTATAATTTCGGAAGGCTTAGAACATCATCGCGTAAAATGCAGACATTTGTGATAATTTTTTTTTAGTTTAAGAATTTGGAATTAATTTTCCTTCTATAAGGCAGGAAGATTTATATTTATTAATGTGACTTAGGGTCACTTCTGTTTGCCTTATCTGATTAAAATTTAAACATGTAATTATTTACAGAAAAAGTTAGAATAATCGTATTTCTTTTTTCGCATATTAGAATAACTGTCTATTAAAATTAGTGTTCATAGTATTCATAGACGATCGTTTTATTACCGTTTAAATTTGTGCATCAATTTATCCAACAAATATTTATATAAAATTATTAATTCCAAAGTGAATAACATAAACCTTGCACACTGTCCTCTTTAAAGGAAAAACTACACAGTCTCTAACAGACAACATTAATGAAAGTTATCCGAAAACACTAGATTTTAGGATACGTCAGTGATGAAAGAGTTCTAATAGTTCGAAGTGTAAAAAGAATTTTTTCCTTCACAAGGCGCTTCAAGCTCTGGGAAAAACTTCACAGGTTGATAAAGTGTATAGACGAACTATGGTTGAATAATAAAAGGTTCTGAATGAAATCGCAAGAACAACCAACTTACCGCAAGACTTACCAAGAATAAAAAAATTTTTCTCCTGATATACAGTGCTAAAAGAAACTAGTCTAGAAAAATAGATTGCTTTGTGCTATGACCTAAGCAAATTGCCATCCATTGCCATTTATTTGTTCTTTCTTCGGTCTAGACATCAAGATATTGCTTCTTGAGTAGGATACAATAAGTTTTAAGGAGTGGATGTTGTTCCACTCGCAAATAGCTGTGGGTGTCAACTGATGACTCTTCAAATAGGCAAGGCTTGATATTTATTTATTTATAGTCCAAAGGAGAACAGAAGGGTTATTAATTTCGTTTTGGCATTTTGCATTGTTTCACTACAAGTGTTGTTTCACTTTTCAAATTGTTGCCACCAACGATTATCGCCCTGTATTATATTTAAAGAAATTAAATAATAAAGAATCTGCATAAATGTATATATGTTTCTCTCATTGTGATAAAACAACGGTACCTAGAGCGATCCAATTTTGAATAACGTAATCCTCCTGCGAATATGGTCACCTGGCTAAATCTGGAAGCCCAAATTTGAAATTTGGAATTTGTTTTATTATCGATTTCATATTTTGTAAAACTTTTAACGAATTTTTGATTAACAAAATCAAAGGATTTCAAAGAGAGCAATGGCAACGTTATACAGAAAAAAAACATTTTTATCTCCAGCGCGCGAGACTGTGTATCGGAAATTCTAAAGATATGCTCATTTTAAAATTATTTTGCAGCATTACTCTTGAACTTAATTTTATGGTTTAAGTGCGAGGAACATGGTATTTAAGAAATAAATACACACAAAATGTTAAAAAACGTCCCTTTACACGTAATTTAAAATCTGAAACCTTTCGAACTTTGTATTTATTTTAGTGTATTTTGCTAGGGGAAAGAGGTATAATTAGGTATAATTAGGTAGTCCTTAAATCTTGCGAAACTGTAAATTCTGAAATCCATAGTGCTCAGTTTAATTGCCTCGTCCGCATCCGAAAACTGCTACAAGTCTGCTTGCATAAACAACAGAAAAAGTGTGATATTTCTTTAAGATAATACACAGCAGGTTCATTCTTCATGAAGCGCAACACAGAATTTCGGAGTTCGTTGGGAAGCTACTTCTTTCTTTATGTATATATGTCCAAAATTTGTTGACAATAATTCTAAATAGCCATGAGTAATGTTTTAAAAAATGAAGTCATATGTGAATTGCGGAACGTGAAACGTTTTGTGTTGGATCTCACACACACAAAGCGCATGTATACAGTAATCGTCCGTCCATGCCGGAGTGTCTGGGGGTACTGCTGCAAAAACACATTGCTCAATAAAATCGCTGGAGCTCCTTGGTTCGTTAGGAACAAATACGCAGTTTGAATAAAACGTTCTTCAACAAAGCCGCGGATAACGACTTCGTGCACCTACTCATAAAAAGTTCAATTTATTCAAATTAATTTACTCTACTTTCGTGGTTTTCGCTGACGGATTTTTCAGCTCAGGCCTACATCCGTAATTTGACATAATCATTACCTCACAACCGCGTCATAATCATTACCTCGCATTCTTGATTAATAGGAGAACCGTTTCAGCTCTCTGTCATGTTCGGAATATGTTGCATGCATCGTTTGTTTGCCGCTTTCGTTCTTATTTATTTGAAGAACTTCAGTTCTGTGTAAGAAAAAATTCTGCTGCACTATGGCAAGACTTAATTTTATTCACGAGAACTTATTATTAGTCCAAAGGGATTTAGTCCCGAAGGACTATTACTTTCGTTTTGCGATTTTGCGTTGATTCACTCTGAATGCCCGATTCACTTTTCAAATTGTTGCCACTAAATGTTATCGCCCTGCATTAAAGTTTAAAAAATGAAAAATCTGCATAAATGTATGCATGTTATTATTATTATTATTTTTTTTGACGTAGCTTTCTCTTCAAAAATCGTCTGCGTGCGTTGCACGGGAAAATAAAAAGGAATTTTAATTACAGTTCTAAATAAATAGCCAAATAAATGTGAAATTCGTAACAATATTCTCTAAAACTTTAACGAATTTTTCATTAACAAACTCAAAGATTTCAAAGCCAGCAATACCAACGTTGTACAGAAAAACATTTTTATCTCCAGCGCGTGAGAGCGTGTACCGAAATTTCTAAAGATATGCTCAATTTAAAATTATTTTGCGATATTGCTGTTGAACTGAATTTTATGGTTTAAGTGCGAAGAACATGGTATTTAACAAATAAAGGTAACACACAGAATGTTAAATAAACGTCCCTTTGGACGTAATTTAAAATCTGAAACATTTCAGATTTTTTTAGTTTTTAATTTATATTATTTACCTTGTTTGATTTATTTTTTCCTTGCACTTCTCCAGTTTTGTATATTCGTTTAGGATTCCATATGCATGGTTTACCTATTGGGTTAA
Source organism: Stegodyphus mimosarum (assembly GCA_000611955.2). Taxonomy (NCBI): domain Eukaryota; kingdom Metazoa; phylum Arthropoda; class Arachnida; order Araneae; family Eresidae; genus Stegodyphus; species Stegodyphus mimosarum. The sequence continues at coordinate 97,182 of KK113646.1, read as the reverse complement.
GCTACTAGTAAAGTACATAAAATTATGTGCTGAAACTAGCAAAACAACAGAATATCAAAGTATCAAATGGTGGTTGTTATCCAGTAATTGGTAAAAGGATACATTTCTGACAGAAATATGAAGTTTACTTATTTTTAAATCCGGGAAATCCGTCTATAGAATTGTGTTACTTTCAAGAAAAAGCGTAAGATTGGCTGATTTTTGCTAAATTGAGCTCTGGTGATCGTTTAAAGTCGGTGGATTGATATGGAGAGATCGGTAGGTTTGAGGTTGACCAGTCTGAAACTGAGAGCATTCGATATATGAGAATTCTCGAATGTGGTTTCCAAGTTATGGTACCTATTCCAAACTAAAAATTTCGTCACCTGAAAATTCGTATCACTAATAACTTATACCATGTATTACTTCTATCATATATTACTTAGCTGTCATGTATTATTTGGCTTGCGCATATTACTGACCTTTCAAAGAATATCTTAAAAGAAACATATTATTATTAAAAAATTTGGAAACAGACTACATCACGTATCTTACCTTTTCAACTTGTCACCATTACATCTACTGAATAGCCAATATTGAAAAAACACCCTTGAATTTCTAACTAGGTAAACGTGTGTCAGAGCAGAGAGAGGTGATCTTTTGATAAAAATCTTTAAATCACTTTTTCTCATCTTATTTTTTATATTAAGATCTATTCAGATAATTATTATCTTCTTATGACACACTTTAAATGCATCAAATAATATATGAAGGGCATCGTGACGAGACTGCAATTCTTTTCCCTATTTTTACTAATATGTGCCTTCTTGACTAGTTTTGAGTTATTTTATTATACGAAAAGAGAGAGATGAGTGTTGATTACCTGAGATGCACTTAAGATGATAAGTATATAGCAGTGATAGCTCGAGTTTCCTCACAAAGTCGTATTAAAACTTCAAACGCACGTTTCTGAAATAAGCAGCTTTTCAAATTCGTGTCTGCATACTGCCAATGAAGCTGCTTTATATCCAAGCTCTTTTGTCTTCCTCCAAAAAAGCAATAAAATATGTAAACTTGTCTTATACAATAGACGCTGCTTAATGTGATCGCGATTAATATTATCATTCGAATATTGTTATCGAACTGCTGAAGTCCTGCCCGCCTATGCGCGAAAACATGGATCTGATCAAAAATTCAGTTAATATGATCCAGATATCATCAAATATTTTTTTAAACTGAAGTGTAAAGTCGCCAATTAAGTTTCAAATGCATTTTAAAAGTAATCTCAGTTTGACAAAGATTTTGAATAGCTTTTTAGGGCAATCAAACTCAAGTCTTTCTTCTTCAGAGACAAAAAAAAATCTGCGGATTTTTTTTCTCTTTTTCGTAGAAAACAAAATTCCTTGAAAATATCTACAAAAAAATAATGTTTTGTCTTTATGGCCTCATTTAAAATTTGACATTGCTATGGTCTCTTCCAATGAGGAATGCTTTTCGATAAATAAAATTCGGGGTAGAGAGCATTGGTAAAATAATTACAAAGAAAGTTTTGCTGCACATTATGAACAGTTTATAAATAAAATTTTGCAATTTCCTAATTAAAATGCTGTGAAAATATCCATTTATATGTTTCTTGATATTTTTATATTAAATGTGTTAAATTCTATTGTTGATTGGAAGGAAATGTTTTCTTATCATTTAATGTTATTAAAATAGCCGTGGACAAATAATAGCCGCGATCGCATTAAGCGACGCCTATTGTGTGTGGAACTACCTTATGTTGAATTCTCCCCTGGAAAAAATAAATTTAACATTGTGATTTAAGGTACTCTAGTCTCATCCTGCTGCGTAAGTGAGAAGTAAGCTTTCGACTAATTATTCTAAATTTTACAAACTGCTGTAGCTTGCAGGACTCATTTCTAATTAACACATTTTTGTAACGATTTTGATATAAACAACGAGATTATATATAAACAAATCTTAGAATTCTGTTTTCTAATATGTTCAATCTGATATCCCTTTTGTTGAACTGTCATATTACATCTTGATTTCCGAGGTAAAAGAACTTTTTTTTAAATTCAAGGTTTATTTTTTTTCACTCCTCCTTCACAATCTTCCAGAATCCATCCAACGTTTAGGGACGCTGCTTATAAAGAGATTGTTTTAAAAGTCCAGATGCACGTTAATCCATAGGAGACACGTCAGGGGACTGGGATGCATTTAAATGGAATAGCTTCAATTCCGGTTTCATTTCTCATTTTTCAAAAAACAGAACAGTAGATTTAGAGGTATGGCTTGGAACCTTATCGTGATGGAACTTAACACAGTGAAGGCTGTTTAGATAAAGAGATGGGATTTCTTCTTTAAAAATATATTTATATTTTTGATTTATATCTTTGATTTTTTAAAAATATATTTATTTTTTTGATTAAACCGAATTAATTTTGACATTTTTTTCTACTTTCCTTATTTTAAGTTTTCCGTTATAAGAGAATCCAGTCATAACCATAAAACTTTTAGAAAAACATTCCTTGTTTTTTCTGAACCAGTATATTAAGTGTTTTTCGGTAATAAATCGATCTTTTTCTACTGCAGTCAGATAAGTATATCCAAGCTTTATCAACTGTAATTATATATTTCCATTTTTCACCTGCCAAGTAATTTTCGTACAGCAATCTGCGCGTAGTCTTACACTGAAAAACATGATTTCCCGTTAGGCGATGTACATCATGTTTTTTGTTTTAATTAGCTTTAAATCAGATTTTATACTTCTGTTCACAATTCCTATAGAGATATTTAAAGATTTTGCAATAGCATGATATTTCTGTTCACAGTTCCTATAGAGGTATTTAAAGATTTTGAAATAGCTCTTTTGGCGGTTGGATTTTCCTTTTAAACATGTGATGCGACTTTTGATTTAGGAAGAGCTGTTCGTATCATTGTTGGGTACGCATATTTTGCCTTCTTTCCAATCAGATGTAAGCTTTGACATTTCTTTCCTTTCATATTAATTATGTCGCTTATTTTACGTTTAAAAATACTAAAACTACAATTTTTACCTCTTTGTTTAATAATTGAATGAGAGTATTTCTTTTTGGACAGCGCAAAAATATAGCCATTGATCCATTGTTTATTTTTCAGCAGCATTTTAAAGAAACGAATATTCTTAATGCTGCAGACGATAATTAAACATTATTCCAATTTGATGCCGGTCACATTCGTATTTTAAAATTAAATTTAAATTAAATTATTAAAAATGAAAATCGTTACAAAAATATCTGAACACCCTATGTGTTTAACTCTAGTTTCTGTTTATTCTGAGCTCACTTCGACCAGTTTATCAATGTATGTTTGAACTTCTCCAAAAACATTAATTACAGACTATGCTACGTATCTTGTTCTTATCTTCTCAACCTAGCATTTTTCCTTTTTATAAACGTCAATTCCGTTCGGTTTCTGAAATTGAAAAACCACCCGGAACTTCTGACTTCTTAACCACCATTTACAAAATCATATGCCATAATAAATAAGGATGTCCTCTGATAAAAACCTCTTAATAACATTTTCTTACCTTTAATTTTGTCACTATCCCTTTCCCAAAAACTTTTCTAACCCAGACAGTTTATTCTGAAGCCGTGAGACACGTGGGGAGGGAGGGAGTATCTACCTGTCTGGGAGGTGAAAGTGTTGGCTTCTGTTTGAATATGAAGTTAGGAGGTGATCATTCCCTTGAAGGCTGTGTCTGAGTTGATGGACATTCATGGCGTCTAGTTGGAAACAGAAGAGAATGATCTGCTATTGTGTTTGACCGTGTAATGCAAATGATATTATCCGCGGATCTTTTTCAGTCGCGGTAGGGAAGCTAATAATTCAACCAGTAGAAATCACTTTTATTCTTGTAAAGGTGTTACGATATGAGTTGTTCTTTTTTCTCTGTGATATTTCAAGTGTGAATGGGCAAAAGTATTAAAATAATGAATAAATAATTGAATAATAGTTATGCGATTAATGTTTGTGATGATAAGCTTTTATTTTTAATTATAAGCGAGTTGAGTAAAGATTACTCAGAATCGAACTGGAATTGGTATTCCCGAGTAAGGCAGTTGTTTTGATCTTACCTCGGATATTTAGATTGCTTTATGAAGTAATGTTCCACAAAAGCGTTATTAAAATTCCTTTTCTTACATATGCCATTTCAGAACGATGATATGTTGAAACTGCATAAAAAATTTGAAGCTGTATGTGTTGTATAGTTGTAATATGACGTAACAGGTTCACTGTGAGTTGCTATTATTTAGCAACTCAACTGTATTGCACACTGTCCTGCTATGTACCGTCAAGTAGTAAATTCATAAGTCTATCACAGATTGGTAGTTAAACACCATCGGAGAAATTACGCAAGCTGAAAGTTAATTACTGTTTCAACTGTCTACTTGATGGCGGAAAAAAGAAATTTTTCACATGAGGTAGGTTCCAGAGGTTCAGTTACGAAAATGAAGGCTGTTAGAGAGCTACACGCTAGAAAATATGTGAGGCCTCCTTTTCTTTTTTTTTTTAATAAGACTGAAGAATACGAAAACAAAAGGTATTTTTTAAGTATTCATATGTGTATTTCAGTCTTAGCGAAGATGAAACTTGATTAAAACTTAGACAAGATAGTTCCGAAAGGTTTTGGTCTTCTGTGGAGGTGGTTGGCTTGAAGAATATGACTGTCTTCAGTACGGCTATGAATTATGCTAAGTTTCGAAGGTGGTCAGCATGAGAAATTTTACTGTGTATAATTTTATTAAGTTATTCCTTATCAGCAAATGAAGCCTGATATTAGTTTCGGATATATGGAAATTAAAATGTTAAAAAAGCAGTTTTCATTAGTTCCTTTGATAAACGCTAAATAGGAGTTTCACTTTATATTATGTAAACAGAGATAAATAAGTATAGATGAGATTTGCAAATGTTGTTGCCCTGCAAGAGCAAAAAGCAAAAGCCGTTTCTACTTCAAAGGAAAAAGCATGTTAGTAGGATTAAATTTTTAATGATTCTATGGCTAGAATTAAATGCTCTTCACAACTGCAGTTATTTTCCTTATAGTAACCTTCTAGATCAGAAAAGGTATTTTTACGTATGTTTTCCATTATCTATTTTCTTTTCTTATTTCCTTTATCTGTCTTTTTTTATCTATAGCGACATTTTCTACGATTTCATTTTTTTTTAATCATTTCAGGGCCCTTTTACATTCGGCTTCGGTGGCGAGTATTGAAAAAACCGATCACTGCGAACACCTGCTGGGCCTCACTAAAAGGCAAATTAAGATCTGCAAAAAAAATCTTGAAGTTATGGATTCAGTACGACAAGGTGCACTGCTATCTGTTGCCGAATGCCAGTGGCAGTTTAGAACTAGGAGATGGAATTGCAGTACCGTAAACGGAACAAGAATATTTGGAAAAGTCCTTAGCGAAGGTGAGAAACTAAATTCTTCTCTTCAGTTTTCAGGATTTTAGATTATAGTTATTTAGAATAATTGTATTTCTCATAATGTGAAAGAAACATTTTTGTAAATTATGCATATTAATTAGATACGAATTTAGTAGCTAGATTGCTCCCTTTTGCTCCATTAAAAGCTCAATTTTGCATGAAAACAAAACTGTTAAGTAGCAGACGATAATTTATACTTTCAAAAATATAGTTGCAGTTAAAAAAAATTTCCACGTAGACAATGTTTTTTGTAGCAAAGGAAAATCGTACAAAAAATGTGTGAATAGCCTCCGTATAAATGATTCAAAATGTATAATTAAAAAACAGATTAAAATTAACGATATAATTAAACGTATGTGAAACAATCAGAAGAAAAAATACCATAGTAGATACTTTATCTTGCAGTTAAAAGGTTGCCATGTAAAAATACTTGTATTTTGAGCATTTATTTGATATAAACAAAAAAAGAAGATTAACAAGGTAATATTGAGAAAAGACTAAAAAATCATTTATCAGTTCGTCACATATGCACATAGTCATCTTGGTTAACATGCAATGTATTTTTCTTCTTTATATTATTACTTCTTTGTACGACCTAAAGGAAATATTGTAATCACGAAAAATTCCAGGTACCATATTTCAACGAAAATATCCATTTTGACCGCTATCGAATTTAATTTAACGGTGCTTTTGCGTGACATCTGGACGTAAGGACAGACTAGAGGACCCTATTTCCTCAAACGAATTATAAAACTGAATTAAAATGGATTCAAAAGAGATTTTTTTCATAGTGTCTGTACGTACGTATGTATGTATGTATCGCACACAACTCAAAAACGAGTAGCCTCAGAACGTTGAAATTTTGTATATGGGACTGCTATAACATGTAGATGTTCACCTCCAGTTTTGGTTGCAATCGGCTGCACCAAAAGCTTTGTTACTCGGCTCAGTGAGCTCAGTTTTTTTAACCTTATATGTTGGTAAATTGTGCATTTTTTGCTTTAAAAATGATTGAATTATGTTGCTCCTATCTTCTGGTTAAGGTTTTTATGCCTTTAGTAAATCTGTATGCAATATTTGTAGAATTTTCAACAATTTAAAAGTTGTTTAAGTGCGGCTAAGCCTAATTATTATTACTATGGCAGCTATATTTATTTACATTTGAAACTTAGCAGAATAGTGGATTTGTTGCCAATGTAGAGAAACTAAGCTTCGCAACAACAAAGATAACGCCTTCTTTTATTATTGCGAATTAAATCACGCTTAATCCATTCTGGAATTTTTTCGAGGAAATAAGTGTTTAAGATTTACTTCGTAATTTTTAATATAGGTATTTTGAGATTTTATGTATTTTTGCCTGGTCGGGAAGTGAGAACTGAATTCATTGAATGAGAAATACTGAATCGTCTGCGAAAAACTGTTTCTTTCTTTCCCCCTTTTTCTTTTGTTCGTTTAATTTCTTTTATACATCGTTTTAGATTTATTATAGTATTTGAATAGAACATGTGGCAACGATTAGCTAATTCTTCAGATGATATAATTTTTGTGCATTCCGAGTTATAAAATGAATGAGATGTAACGCTGTTAAGTAAACCTAGCCCCAGAGTGTCGCTATGGTAAACAAATATTAGTGAATTTCAAAGAATGCGTTTACTCTGTTGTGGTTTATGCGCTATCGATGAAGTAGATTTAATTCAATCCAATAAGTTTAAATGAAATGCAAGAAAAATTGCGTATAATTTAATATTCCGTGCAAGGTCATGTGTTGTATACATCATAGTTTTTGTTAAATGTAATAGAGAGAATTAATCTTAATTTCAGTTAAAAATTCGTTACATGTTATGTAGATTTATTAGACAATATGAATTACAGCTGTTATCTTCAGAAGAATATCTTTACATCCCGAGATATGATTGAAACCATATCTCGGTTAGCTAGTATACATAATATTCAGCTAGATTTGGCAGTTACTTCACCGCCGTTTGGACATTAAGGCGGTATCAATATCTCAAGCGGATTTTATTTGTTCAAGCTAGCAATAAAAACATACAGCTTCAATACCTGATTAAATTAAAATTATTAGCCCAAAGGGGCGGTAGCCTAGAAGGGCTATTAGTCTCAAAACGGAATTTTGTGACGTTTCACTATAAACGGCGAATCACTTTTTAAATTGTTGCCACCAAATATTATCGCCCGGTATTTTTATTTAAAGAAATTAAATAATGAAGAATATGCATGAATTTATGTAGGTTTCTCGTATTATGAGAAAACGAAAATTTTGAATAACATAGTGCTCCACCTGAACGTGGGCACCTCGACGCCCGAATTTTGAATTTCGAATTTATTTTGTTATCTATTTCATAATTTGTAAACCTTTAACGAATTTCTGATTAATAAACTCAACGATTTCGAAGCAAGCAATGGCAGCATTCACTGTACGGAAAAAAAATGTTTTTATCTCCAGAGCACGAGACTGTTTATCGGAAATTCTAAAGATATGCTATTTTTAAATATTTTGTGGTATTGCTCTTGAATTGAATTTTATGTGGTTTAAATGCGAAGAATATTATATTTAATAAATAAAGGTAACACACAAAATGTTAAAAAACACTCCTTTAAGCATAATATAAAATCTGAAAATTTGCAATTTTTTTAAAATTTTATCTTTTATATTTACATTATAAGTAAATAAGTGTTTAAGATTCATTATTTAATTTCCGTTAAATAATTATTTCCGTTAATTTTAATCCTTCGTTGTAAAATAGAAGCATGTTTTTTTTTATTCCGATGGCAGTAATTTGAAAGGCAGTTTGGTACTTGCCGTGTGTAAAAAAAATAAAACTGTTTTATGATAAAGGTATGCACTGTTCATTTAAAAAGCATAAACTTTGCTTAATCACGAATGGATTCATAAAACTCCTCAAGCCATGCGTTTTTAGTTTAGAACTAATAATTCTAAAATTAATGTCCTGAGCAGAAATTACTGTAAACCAATTATCCCAAACTCTTAATAGGATTTTTCTCTTTAGGAGAAGGGAAAACAAATTGAAGTGTTACATTTTATGTTGGAGCTCGCATTACATTAACTACATCCTGCTTGCATTTGTATTTCTGAGTGTATGTAGAATGAATGACACCAATAAATCAGACTTTGTTCTATGTGTCACGTACATGAAATCATTCCCAGGCTTTTAATTGCGCTGTTGAAAAGGTGAGGTATTACTCCACATTATCAGATGAACCTACCTTCTGACACCACTGGCCACCGAATGAAAATTTATTTCGCATGTTTTCTTCGCCGTAATTCAGTGCGGTCGCCAACCTCTGATTTGATTTCCCAGAAGCGTATTTTTTTTAATGAAACAAGAATTATAACCAGCTTTCGTAGACCACACACGCTCTGGAATATTACTCGCTATCAACTTACGCACCCCCTACCACTACGGATCTATAATTGTAACTTGTTAGTCTTTTAATATCATGTTAACCCAAAAGGGGTGAAGCGTACGTGTTCCAGCAGATCTTTATCAATTCGTTGGGAGTATTTAATTAATTCAACGAAAATTTGTTCCAATAGAAAGTTCCATGAGCTCGAGAAATGGCGATAAATAGCTGCGAACAAAAAGCTATAAATCTGTCTTACAGTTCCGAAGAGAGAGAAGGTTGAATTATAGGCAGCGAGGCTGGAAGCTTGTCTGCGCCATTGCATGGGATGGTGGACAAATTACAGGTTCGTTGTTTATAGTTATTCTTGGTAGAATTGAGATGGATGTTGAAATTTTTTTTCATCCTATTCGTGATTTAGAAACGCTCGGCTGATGAGAAAAATGATCTGGAGTCCGTATCAGAGTCACAATACATCTATTTTAAGAATGGTCTTCCAGATAATGCGTATTATTTCAGAGTTTTGACAGTTAAATATCAACAATTCGTTGTAAAATAGAAGCATGTTTATGTTGATTTTTAAGATGGTCTTAATTACTCCTTTTGATACAGGACGTGGTGAAAAAATATGTATAGAAATCCATTAGTTATGGATTGGACTGTTTGAGTTACGTCAAAGTACGCAGGGGATATCTCCTAGGACGAATGCCTTTGTGAAGGATATTTTAAGGAAAGTAAACTCAAAGTTATACAAAGGCGAAACTCCCATTCAGTCAACTCGCAGGCCGGGATTTGAACTACTGGGGAATTATGAGATTCCCCGTTGTGTGAAACAGATGGTAAAAACAAAATTAATCAAATTGCTTATTCTATTTTTATAACTATCAAAAGTATGTTTATTAAAACCATTAGTAACTCAACAAAGTTATCATTCATATATGTTAAAGGGAACTAAAAGTTTTTATCTTTTTTTCCTTTCACCCACAAGCAATAACAGTTTTTTCTTTCTGGCAGAGTAGTAACAATACTATCTTCTTAACAAATTTTCAAGCAGCTTGAATTTCAGCATTCTTTTTTGATGCAGTATCCTCACCTTCTTAGCTTTATACTTCAGTTTTGAAAGATAGCGCTCTGTTTTTGAAAAGGTATACTAAACGTCTTAGCTATTTTTCTCTGGTTCTTGTTTCTGTGTTCTATTTCTCTCAAAACGTTTGTAACTTTTACCAGAAAGAAATTTTGAGAGAGCTACTAGAGCTTTTGAGAGATCTTTACAGATTTTGTAGTGCAGAATCAAGCATTTGTAAAGTTCTTTCTTGAATTATGTGCGTCTGTCAGAGAAAGAATGGATATTTTAAAAATAACTAAATAAATAAAATAAAACTTCATTCTTTCCATTTATTTCCCGAAAGTCTTCGAATAAAATTTCGTGTTTATATCCATATTATCGCCTTTTGTGAATTACAGAATCACTTCTTGTAAATCTGCATTATCAGTATTTTGTATCAGTAATTTATTTACTTTTTCTTGCCTTTTATATATTAAGATTATTAAAGTGAAAATCTTAAACGCACATATTTTGTTTAACCCAAAAGGGTCTCGAATGGTCGTGAAATGGGATTTTGCATTGGTTCACTATAAATGGCGTATCACTTTTCAGATCGTTGCCCCTAATATTATCCTCCTGTATTACTTTTAAACATTCCTATCCATCTTTAAACATCTGTATTACTTTTAAAGTTAAGTAATGAAGAATCTGCATGTATGTATGTATTTTCGTCGAAGTGTGAAAATAAGACTATACCTAGAAGCTTAAAATTTTTAAAAACATAGTCCTTCACCCGAACATGTGTAAAATCTAAAACTTCTGTTGTAGTTTGGCTAAAGTTGCAGCAACTCCTGCGTATAAAGCGTTGTAATATTCTCTCTTTACAATTAATTCAGTAAATTTGGAATCTTTAGGAAGAACTGGATGTTTTCCTTCAACAATATATTCGATTCCTTCTAGTCCTTTTAATTCGAAGAATTTGGTTTTTATCAAGAAACTATACCAAGATGAATATATAAGAGCTCAGAGAAACTGATTGTCAGCTTGAAGTGCCCTATTTTCAAAAGTCAAGAAATCCACCTTAACTTTGCAAACAAAATATTTCAACGCCCTGAATTTAAGAAGCACTTAAAGGGCCGCTGTTAGAAGGCAGTTTTCTTGCTCTAGCAACGGAACATTTGATCCTTGCCACAGTTATGAGAAACTTCAGTACGTTACTGAATTTCCTTATGTCTGGTAGTTGATCGTCTTTTTTCGTAATAATGTCATACAGAGATATCGTACTACGGTCTGATTGTTCAGTGTTCCCCCTGTCAAAATTATGTTGAACTACCCAGTTTACGCAATGATTTTCTAACCATTCTGGCCCAGATCACCAAAGTGAAGAAGTCTTCAGAAAATTTGCACTTAATAAATCTGCATGATTTCCCTTAGCTCTTGCAGCAGTTCAAATCACTTAAATTTCTGCAACCTTATTATCAACAAAGGGTTTCTAGTTCCTAGAAGATCCTTTGATCCAGAATAATAGGATTAGCGAATCTGTCCAGAAGCATATCTGTTGACAAATTTGATTAAATTAAATTTAGTTAGATATTTTGCAGTTATAGCTGCCGTAACTATTCCCATCAATTCTTATCAGGGTAACTTTCAGCTCTGAAGAAAAGCTACTCTGGATTTCCATAAAATGAAATTTGTTTTAATTTCACCAAAACTTATTTAACCATCTGAAAAAATGCTACACTTCCGTACGCGTTATTACTTGCATCACAGAATTTTTGTAAAGAAATGTCATTGTTTAGCTCATCAACATTTTGAAAGTATTTTCTATCAATCGATATCCCTTCTAAATGAATTATTTTCGCAAGCCATTTCTTAAATTAAGTTTCAATTTAATTTTTGAGCTGTTTGTCCCAATCAAGACTTTCTATCCATATCTGTCGTAACAGGATTTTAGTTCTAATCAAATGGGTATAAAAATCAAATTGGATCATAAATTTTAGCTCTAATTTGTAACACTATCTTTTAGTACATAACAAACAGCTAAACAAAGATAATTCTTTAAGTCTTTAAACTTAATTTAATAGAGACAGTTTCCGTATCCCAATCAAAGCCTGCGCAAAGGAATCGTTCATTGATAAATCGTTTTTAACCTCTTTTAATTCCTTAGAATTTGAATTTACGTAGTTTCATACTCGCATGCTTTAAAATGGTAACTGCATCTGTATTTGCTCCATAATGTGAATCATCGATAAAGATGACTTTAACATTTCATAACTTTCAGGGTTTTTAGTGATGCATTTTTTAGTATGGTAGATTATTGCAGCTGCTGGAATGAATGAACCCGTCCATTTCATTTGTTGAAGATAATATTCATTCAATCAATTAATAATATTAAATCAAATTTCATTCTTAGAATATAATATTGATTCTTTCATTCAGTATAGAACTTTTAATATTTGCGATTTTCTTCGGCAATACTTATCATGAGAAATGCATTTTCTGTATCAGCGAAAGAACCGATATTGTGTTTCGAAATTTGAGAATGACATCTTATATGTTAAGATTTAAATTAGTTCCAACTTCTAACAAATCATTTAAGGATTTAGAATGTTCTTCTTTAGATGCATCGAAAACAATTCTGACTCGAGAAGTATTTTTATGAAATCTTATCTCTGTTCTGTGGGGCATATACTTATCTGATTCGAGATCTTTATTTCGATATATTTCAACAGTTTCTTCTTGGGCTGTTCTTCAATTATTTTAGTGTATTCTCTACACACTTCTGTATCCTTACCCAGTCTTTCTCTCAACATCTCAAAATGCTTCTTTGCAATTTCAAAATTATTATTTAATTCATCAGGGTTAGATTTTAAAAGTAATTTATTTTGATATCTACCATTACTAAAGAATAAAGGGTTTTCAAATTGATCAATTATTTGTTTATCTTTCACAGACAACTTTATTCTTTCTTATGAAATGCCAAATAAGTCTAATTCTTAAAACTCTCTTAGATCATTCATTATCTCATTCTTCATAACGGCAATATTTGGTGAACATGCTTTCTGTTTTCTGAATTCTGAGCCTTTAATTACTTACTTAAAGACAGTTTTCATAGTCCCTAAATGTTTGATTTTGGGGATTGTTTTCATCTAAGATGAATATCCAAAATATGTCTGATACTATTAGAATTTCAAAAATTAAATATTTATGTCCATAGCATGAGTCAAAGAGATGTAATTGGTGGCTAACCATAAACTCTTACATTTGTTTGGGAAATTATGGGAAAATTTTAAATACATTAAGAAGAGGAGTTAGAAATAATTCTCAATGTAAATTTCATTTCTTAACAGTAAGGAACAGCAAAGTTTACGTTACCCCAGAGTAAGACAATTTTATTCTTAACCACTTGTTCCAAACTGTAGCACATCTGTTAAAAAAGTTATTATTTCTGCTAAATTTCATCGCGTAGATTACCCAAGGATTATTTCAATGCGTCTTCTTTATCGTTAATTTTGGCCTTTTATTTCCACGCTTTGGCATAACTCCAACATTTGACGGGCAATGTGCACCAAAAGTACGCCAATATCTAGAGAAGACATACATAGTTACAAAATTAAATCGTGTATTTTGAAGGAGCCGAAAGACATTGGCTGTACATCCTTCACCAAATCCATGTCGAATTACTCGCATTCTCGCTATAACAGAAGCGAACGGCGTTATAAATTAATCATTTGGTTGTAAATAAATTTTTTCTCAACATTTGTATGCTAACTAAAGACACGATTCAGTTAAAGAATTAAATTTGAAGATTATGGGCAAGTAAACACTAAAATTTAAATCATTAACGGAAGTATTTCCTTTATAAGAAATCTGATTACGCAAAATGTTTATCTCTTCCAAGATATGTAACATACTACATTCTTGAGCCTGTAGGGTATGTAATTCATTAAGTGAACATTCGTTTTGGTAAAATTTTCGCATCCTAAGACCGAAAAGTATAATCTTCAGACTAGTAACGTGGGACATTGGATGATTCATGACTTTAACACTTCCAAACATAAATTGCACAAACTTTCATGATTTCATTTCCAAAAAGGCGCAAGTTGCATTCACATATTAGCATCCGAAGAAGAATGCACGGTTAAAACTCTCGAAATGCATTCTGATATGATTTAATATTGACATTCCTTATGCCAATAATTTACAGCAAGCATTTTATTTTAATTTATTTTATTGTGTCTGACTACTTTCTAAATTGTAATTCCCGTAACCTATAGTGTAAAAAGCAGAATAGGTTATGGGATTCATATGTGGTGTTTCCAAGTTATAAAATGTGCAATAACCAACCTGAAGTTGATGGACGTGCATTTATTGTCTCTTTCAAATAAAATTATCAGTAAACAAATTCATTTAAATATGTTTAATTACTTTAACCTTTGCAAATCATACTGGGTTTTAAATCAATTCCTGTCTAGCAGCTGAAGTTTTCTTCTTATGGCATGATTACGCGTAATGTTACATTTCTCATGAACTTAAATATCGCAGAGACGTTGTGCGGTTATTGAGCGTTCCATTTAATTTTGTGTGATACGTACCAAGATTTTTGGCATTGTGATAATAAATATTACACTTCCAGAGTTGCCAACTTTCCCAATTTAGGCGGGAGACTCCCGTTTTCTGATCGTCTCCCACCAACCCGATTTACAATATATTTCTCCCGACTTTCTCTTATTCTTAAAATTTCTTACGATTTTTACGTAGCTTGGCTTAATACTTCGTTATTTGCATCCCCCCAAAAGGTGGTTGATTTACTCTAGACTACATAGAAAAGCAAAGTAGTTTCATCAGTGGGAAATTGTGGTACGTTTCTGTTTTGTGAGTGAGAACACGTGTCCGAAAACAGCATGTTCCATTTCTCCAATGAGCATCGAGTGCCACTGTGTGTCATCTGGCACATATTAGGCAATGAGCAAAAAGCAAAATCGAGGTTGTTATTTCGTTCATCTTGTCTCAATCTGTCATCTTGTCTTATTTCGTTCATCTTGACCTGTGTGAACGTACGCGCTTTCGAGAAATAGTTTAAGAAATTACGATATTTCGTATAACTTATGTCTGTGAAAAAGGTAAAATATTCAGGTACTTTTCAAAAATCGTAAACAGATGACTTTTCGTATAATGCATTTGCAATGTGTACCGTTTATCATTGCTATTTTCCGATTTCGCACGGTGGAAAGGCCGATGTTCTCAAATATGTTCGTGCACAAAAACACAAGGACAACATCAGTTCTATTCAAAAAACGAAAAGTTACTTTTTTCTATGGAAAGAAAGAACCAAAAAGTTATTAATGCAGAATGTACTGTTGTTTGCATTCAAAAATAAGTAACTAAACTTTCAGATATTACTTAGTAACGATTTGAAGTTAATTCATTATTAAAAAATATTTTTTTATCTTTTAAAAATCTTTTTGTCGTTGAAAATAAATCTCCCGATTTCTAAAAAAATTCTCCCGAGTTTTGAGTGTCGTAAGTTGGCAAGTATGCATTTCTACCGTGTATCAGCCAATGTATTTCTGTACAATTATAACTCTCTAAAAGTTGTGCGCGTTTAAGAGTGCCATTGGGAAAGAGATGCGCATGTGAAACACCGAATTTATTATTTCCAAGAGAAGTGTTTTTTTATGATAATACTGTTCTAACTTACTGTACTCTTATTAATTTCTTCCTCTTTCGTGCCGACTGATCATTAGCGTTAGCATAAAAACAAACTGCATGAAAATTAAGCGGCATTTGAATAACAATCGTTCAGTTGCTGATTTGGAAACGTCTTCAGCGTCTAACTTTTAACGAAATCGACGAATGATTATAAATTGCAAGACGCGCTTAACACCAGATTCCAATCAGAGACCGGTTCTCGCAATTAAAACTTCAGCAGCATGTGGTAAATTATGTTAAGTCTCTCCAGTGCTCCTGGGATAAATGCTTACAAATATATCTTGCTTCAGCCAACGAGAATGCTGAGAATTATTTTCTTTCTCTGTCTCTTGGTGCAAATATTGTGCACGTTGCTTTTTTCCCCTTTTGTTCGTATAAGATCTGACTTCATTCTATGTCCTTCACTGCATCCTTAATTGGATATTAACGTCCTTATCACCATATTAGACCTCTTCTCAGGTGTCGAACGGCCTTAAAAGTGTAGCCGGGAATGAAATATTGGGTAATAAATGGAGAACGTTGGCCTTGGTTGCTCGATTAGAAACTGATTAGATTCTCACCTGTGTTTATCTTCTGTAGAAAAAGGAATGTGTATTGCTCTATTAATTGTTGAGGTTTCTTCTTTCACCGTGGAAATAGCGGTTTGAGATAAACATGTATCATTAATCTGGAAGGAACGTGAAAGTAGAACTCTTTGCAATTCAAATTTAAGATGTAAAAGACACTTTGAAGTTTAAAACTTCATACTTGCTAATTAGAGTGGTTGTGAGAAAATATCTCTTCTCATATTGTCTAACTTTAATTAACTAAACATTCGGTTAGAGCTGTTCAGAAATCGACTAATAAAATAATTAAACAAAATGTTTAAATCGGCTCAAAATAAAATTCTGTGTCTTTACTCGTGTTACAACGATTGATGTAAACGATTAATTAAATGATGTGATTAAATATAAACACGTTTACCGTCAGCTCGAAGTTCATGGCACTCCCGATTACATTTGTAAAATTAATTGATTTTCCTTTAAGAAATGTATCTTAATTAACGACACATAAACCTGCTTCCTTTATACCTATCTTAGATCATGAGAGACATTTCATTTAAATCAGCAGTTATCTTAACATTGAAACGTATGCAATAAACATCCAAATATTCAGGCCAACTAACCTGCTCAGATATTTGAAAAATCAGGTATTTTAGGTTGCTCTTTTCGCTTTAAGACCAAACACGTACGTACTGTTATTAAAGAGAGAGTTCTGGAATTTATGATCGGCTGGCTTGTGTTTCCATAAAAATCTATACAGTTAAACGAAGTAAAATACTTTTACTGCTTGAACTGTATTTGACAAACGAAAAAAAAGAAACGAGACATTTCTTTTTTCAGTTAAAAAAAATTTTTTTTTAGTTTTTTTGAAAATAAAACAACGAAACTAATTATTTTATATCTAGAAGCCTTAAATCTGGACAAAGAATTAAAAGACTATGAACCAGCCTTTTTCAGACATTTTATCCTTTCGAAAAGCATGAAATAATATTCTTATCTCATGGGAAACCCTGCATAACATTGCAGATAATTATCTATTTAGTTAAATATGATTTAATTAGCATATTTATTACTGTTTCTTGAGGAACCTCTGCATATTCCTGGCAGATCAACTGGAAATCTGAGAGCCACTGGTTGGCAGGTGCTGTTATAGATCATTTTCATCAGTGTTTCTATAATAATTATTTTTCGAGCATAATAAAGCAATCTATATACCATTCCTAATAACCTAAAATCTTAACAAAAGCTTCTTTAAATATGTGCTGTGCTATATTACCTACCGTTTTATATTATTGAAATAATTTAATTACTATAAAATTTAAAGCACGTAAACAAATAACTTCAATGGGCATGAATCTACTTTCCTTTGAAAGAACATCAAGCTATTGGAATAACCAGAATTGTGTTAAATGGGACTCTAATTTACTTTAATTCTCTAATAACTCTGCCAAGGTTTCCAAAGGTACTGTTACTATTAGTTAAATTACTGAGAAAGTTGACAAATTTTCTATTTGTTGTTGGGAGAAAAAAACTAGAAAAACTAGTAGAAAAATCTGCGTGTAGTGCTGCACGATTTTATACCATCTAATATGGGAAATATATCAGAGAATTACTTAAGGATTGTAAGAACCATGATCCCCTATAAGCAAATAAATGGAATTCCAATGGGAGGAAATAGTTCTTCAGCCATTTGTACACTTTTCCTTTTCACGCAAGAATATAAGTTTCAATTATCACTAGATTAGGAACAACTTAAATATTGTGTCTTCATTTATAGGTATATCGACGACATCATAGCAATTAATAACTTTAACAAGATTGAAAGAGCAGATATTTATTCTTCCAGCTTAAAACTTAACAATACTAGCCCTGTACAAAACAACATAATCTACCTTGACTTAAATATCATTGATTACAAGAAAATTAAAATTTACGATAAACGAAGAGAATTCAAATTTAACACTCTAAAATTGACCAATTGGACATCTAACATCTCGAAAAAAGTCATAATTAATACCATTAATTCCCAACTTCCCAGGATAAAAAGAATCAACAATGATGCAGAATTTCTACAAGAAGAAATTTACTACTTCATTAATATTCTTCAACACAATAAAATTCCCAATAAAATAATTTCACTTTCGCTTAAAAAAGCCGGCATTCACCTTAATCTTTATATTCCTTGTAACAAGTGATATGAAATTTTTTGCTTAAACCGAAAGGAGGCAATTTGTGGATGACTTTAACTTGAATTTAATGTATATATGTAATTTAATTCCTCAGAACTCTATCTTTGACACTCTACATCAATGAATTAAGTTAGTATTTCTTTACATAATTAAATACTCTCTAATTTGCTGGCCACTACTGAACTTTTACTAATTAAGGGCCTTTTCCTTTTCTGAAAAGACTTTTTTACAGCTCGAATGCGTGAAAAAGGACTTTTTACTAACAAAAACATTTTCCATTTCCGAAACTTTGGCCAATTCTACCAGCACCCGCTCTTTCAGTCATTCAGATGCTTCCGTCAAACAAATTCCAACACCCCCCCCCCCAAAAAAAATACTGGATCCCTCCCTTCTCAGAACGTAGGCTTAGTAAAAGTGTCGCAAATTACATAGCAGTTTGTATGCCCTGGCCTACAGTGAGGCAGCCCGTAGCATAACTACTTTCGCTTTGGAAAAGAAGCGCCTACAGGCAGGAAGTGTTTTTCCATTTTTATTTGTTATTGCAAAACCCCTTCATTTGTAGCAATTTTTTACTTAATTCCCCTTAATGGTCGCATTTATTTCTCCATTCCTTTAGCAAAAAATATTATCATTTTAAGTATGCATTCGAACCTGGCCCTTATTTAGTCTTTAAATTTGACAATGAAATTTTTCGATAAAAAATTTGAGCTTTACATTGTAATTAGTACAGCATTTTATTATTTTTATTCTTGCCGTATTATTTTATCAATTTTATAGATATTTCTTTCGATTGTAATTCGTCCAATCTTTTCCCTTGATTATAAATGTTTTATTTCGGCATTACATGTAAACATTTTTTCCTTGTATCGTTTGTTTCTATTTGTGTTCAGATAACAAAAACGGGTAGGGAAAAGAGACCAACTCAAAGAGAGCCTCAAAATTGTATAGATTTTTTGAAGTATTGTATATAAAAAAATTTTTAGAATTAATAACCATTATGCTAATTGACGATAGAGGTCTCAGTGAGTTGATCGGAATGAAACCGGTTCTTGTTGATCAGTTAATTGACTTTGTTTAAAGCTTCAGATTAAAGCTAACACATCTCCCTTGAAAAGTTCCGTTTGGAGCTTTAAATAAAAAAGATTAAATTTGGTTTTCACTGTTTTTGCATTTTCAGCTTTTTTACTTTTTCTGTTCCAAACGTATATTATAAAATTTGCAAATTCATAAAAATGAAAATAGGTAGGGGATCATGGTTCTTACAATCGTTAAGTAATTCTCTCATATATATCATTTCCCATATTAGTTAAATTAAGTACAAGGTATTTTGGTATTTTAACTGACATTATTCAGAGCCATTTGTATCTCGATCTGTAAGCTGGAATGCCATCTAATTTAGTAGTGGAACTAATGACGATAAAATACTTTGAGCCGGTTAATTCTATTGCGCGTGTAATCCTAGACTACGTTATCAGCGTCTGAATTGTCTTTTATTGCTTAATTTAAATAGCCACGAATGGTGGTTTGGTCTGTAGCACAAGTTGTGTCTTTATGTTCGCTTCAGACTAAAATAAAAAGCTTATATTAAACCATCGTTATTACTTTGTGAGTACTGAGTACAGTATAGAGATCGCCTGTTAGCATAAAGACGCAGCTAATCTCAACCATTAAACCTCATCACCTGAGAATCAACGTTGAGCAAATGCCCATCACGCGTTCGAATGAACATTGATTTGTTGCAAAAGGAAAGAGAATTTAATTGGTCTGAAGAGCATTATAGAAAACACTCCTTCCCATAAATAGACTCTTAACTCAAGACTACACGAAACTCAGAAAAGAAACTCATTTTTTTCCCGTACTGGCAGGTACGACTGCGAATGATATCAAAGCCTGAAAGATGAAGATAAGAAGGGTAAAGTTAATCTAAGACGCGCTCTTCCAAGATAGGATTATGCAAATGGTTGATAGAAATTGATGTATTAATAGATACATTATAAATTGATGTGATCATTAGTGAAAAACTTCTAGAGAAAAAATACACTTTCGTTGGTCTCAAGTCGCTGTGGTTTCTGAGAGTTCTTTAAGGTAGTAAGGTGCTTCAAGTGACAAATGTTTGGGCATTTCCTCAGAAATTGCACAGATCAAACAGTTTGCCCAAGGTGTAGTAAAGATCACATCATGGAAAGGTGTAAGTCAGAAAAAGAGCATTGTAATAATTGCTGTGTTACAAATAACAACTTAGGATTCTTATATTAGACAAGTCATTTTGCCAACTCATCAAGATGGCCAGTATTTAGACAAGAACTTTTAAAAATAACCTTAGCAGCCTCAACATTAGGTCATTTCAGTAAATCTTAATGTAGGACTTTGTATTTATAAATTTGTTTGTAAATATTTTTGTACTATTTTTGTAGTATTTATTATTATATATACATGTACAATATAAAAAATACAATGGCTTTGCTCTGCGCGAACAGGCAAACTATAATTAACATTCCGCAGTTTCAGGATCATCCTCCTAGACCAGTACTTTCGAGAACACCTGGCATGTTATATCACCGCTGGTATAATAAATACCGAGTACGCGCCATTTTTCGTCAGACTGCTTTCGTCTTATCACTGCTACAAGACTCTGCTGGTGCGCTTCCCATCCTTCTTCCCTTTGTTAGAATAGTTATGATGTAGAAAGCTTAAATTTAATCATATTTAATTTAAATCATTATTGAATATGTGATTTAGAGAATTTCATCTAAAGAAAAAGTGATCTGCAGTGAGAATTGAATAAAGATGTAAAAACTAAAAGCTAAATCCTTCTGTGTCGTCATTTTGCAGTTTTCCACTCAGCCACAACAACGCCTAGACTCTGATATAGTGATCACCAAGCATTGCCATTCCTGTGCCTATCCGCCAATCACATACATATATATTATTTCATTACTTTAGTATTGTTACTTATATTATTAGTTTAATATTGATATTATATTATTGTTATTTATATTATTAATTTGATATTTATTGTTATTATTGTTATTTATATTATTAATTTGATATTTTATTATTGTTATTTATATTAATATTAGTTTAGGATAATTTCCTTTTTTACATTAATATTGGACTACTTAATGCATTTTGATTAGTAAATTAAAATATTTCATTTAATTACAGCAACCATCACTGAATTGATAATGCATGTATAATTCAGTAATATATAATGTAATTTAGGTTAAAAATATCTATCTATAATTTTAACTGTTATTACATTGAAAATGACCTATACAAAGTCTGCTATGTTTAGTAAAACATGTGTAATTTAATGAAGCTGATGTAAATGGTGCGATATTATTGAGATGTATTTCAATGCTCTTATACAGGGATCGTATATAAACTTGTAAAAGATGGGTATAATTTGTCATCAATTGTTTTCATTGCACTATAGATTTCTGCTGATATCTAAAAGCATAGATGGTATTAATTTTATGCAAATGTATCTAAATACAATATATTCAATGTAATATGCTTGGTTTCAAATAATATTTTATTTCCTGTAATTTAATATTTGTATTATTTTTGGGCTGTATCTTGTAAAAAAAAATCTTAACGTGCAATATTCTATATTTATTCAGTTGAATTATATAACTCAAGCATAGTATTTGGTGTTCAGTTACTTCACATAGTATTTAATACATTGTAATTTTAGAGTAAAAAGCAAAGTAACTTAGACATATGCAATAATATGCATTTGACATAAAAAATTCTGTGTAATGAGAATATTATATAGAACTTGGTAAATAATAATCGTATATATAGTATATAAAGAAAAATGCATGTATTATGAGAAATTGTGTATAGTATGCTAAAACAGTATACATAATACTATGTAAAACTGTATTTATAAAATTGGTCTTGTAAAGTTATGCACTGCCCAAGTTATTGTAAAATCCACTTCAGATTGGATACATTTCTGCGCTTAGATATTGATAGAAATCTATAATGCAATGAGAACAATCGATGACAAATTATTAGATATGAAACAAAGAACTTAGAGGTTAACAGACTTCATGAATATTATAAAAATGAATGTTGTATAAAATACTTAAGTATCATAGAATGTCAGGGATCTGTGTATCACGATTACTCATGTATCTGTGTATCATGATGGACTTACGTATCATGAATTTATATCCTATGTAATATATCTAGGTATGATATATGATGTAAAAATATATACTCTGTAAAATATTTGACATATTTAATAACTAATGTGACTGCAAATATTATAGAAATTGGAACAAATGCCATCTAATCTGCAAATCCTTCCGTTGATGGAGTCCAACTATTAGTTCTAAATAATATCTGCCAGGAAGACTAAACACTGAAAGACTTGGAAAAGTTAGGTCAGTCAGTGGTTATCCGTGGTGATGCCAAAATCCAAAAAGGACTTTGTGACTATTTAAGACATAGAAATAACTGACTGTCTATCTAGTAGGGTGTGTAGGATTTTAACTATAGCTTCAGTTACAAAAGTAACCCTATAAATTTACCAGTGTTTCAAGGGTGATAAATACAATAAGACCTGTGATCAAAAAATACGTTGCAGAACAATGCTAAAGTTAAAATTATTTGTTAAATAAAATTTATTAATTTCATGGGTAAACCGTAAGTGTTTGCCTTTTCGTTATGGTATCACCGTTAACCTAATTAATACAAGAACTTAACAAAAAAAGAGGCGGCAAACAGCACATGTTTTTGAAGAATATTTTGCAGTTATTCTGTCTCATACTAACGACACTTCTGTTTTCAGTCATCATCTCAAACTGCTTTTACATCTTATTTTCCATTTGCTTTCTGGATTGTGTCCTTTTAA
The DNA here is from genome assembly GCA_000611955.2 of Stegodyphus mimosarum. Lineage (NCBI taxonomy): Eukaryota > Metazoa > Arthropoda > Arachnida > Araneae > Eresidae > Stegodyphus > Stegodyphus mimosarum. The sequence continues at coordinate 73,995 of KK113646.1, read as the reverse complement.
TGCTTCATTTTCCCTGAGTGTTTCTTCGCTTTGTCCCGCCCCCTCGGGAATTTAAAAACCATTTGTTGTTCCTCATTTTTCATGACTCCGCTTCACGACTTCTTGTATTAATAAAAGCGGTCGCTGAGGACCCCCGCTTTTACATACCATTTTGGCTTGCCTTCTGTCGTGCAAAATCAATTTTGTGGAGAACACGATATAACTATATTATATCTCCGTATATTTTATTTTCTTCATGGATCTACAGATTGATGTAAAGTCATAATCAGCTATATCGATATAATGTGCCATATTAAGCATGTAATGAATTCAAAAAAAAGTTCTTAAGAAGTGTTTTCTTGTTTCAGTACGTTAATATTAAAAAGATCGTGAAAGATTACAAAGCAAAGAAGCAATTTAAATTTTGAAGCATAAATTCAATTTCCTAATTTTGTTTTTAGTTAAACATAAGCTCACTCATAACTAGGTTTATAATATTACGTAATAAGTAATAGAAATAAATACAGTTTCGATTCTCGTGCTTCACAAAAGTCAGTGGTGTCTTTGGAAAATTTCATGTGTTTAGATTCCTCATTTCTATAGTTATTAAATAATGCCTCTAAGAGATTATGATAAATCTGAAAGCTGTTCCCAAATTAGCAATTTTACAGAGATTTCTGAACATTTAATCTGCTTCTCGAAATCTTCAGTTGAAAGAAGTACAAGTTTACATGCTTCCGGATCATCCAATCGGATTTAATTATGAAAAGGGCAACAAAGCTGTAATGCAGTCATTGGTCACTGTTCTAAACTTTTTGAGATGCAGCTAAATGAAACAAGTGAAGCATATCAAATCTTAGATGTGTTCAAAGTAGTTTCTGTCAACATCAATGCATCAAATGCAAGTCCTATTTTCTGAAGATTAAATGCTTCAAATTGCCCATTTCTTGGAATCGATGAAAAATGTGCTTTTACAGTTTCATAAGTCTTATCTTCGGAATAAAAACGACGGTCACGTAAATTTTGTTTTCTATTAAAAAATATCCAAAGTTTACACGTAGCAAGATCAGGAGAATAGGGTGGATGTTTCATTACTTAAATAGGGTGGCATTTTTTCGTTCACGAAATTCCACTGTCAGTCTAGCTGAATGAAAAGATGCATTATCATGATGAAGCATGAGCCTTTTCACTTTCTGAAGAGTTTCTGGTAGACACTTAGTGGTGTAATGTCTTCTATTCCTTTAACTTGATGACTTTGACCAATCCTGCACTTCTGAAAAAACAAGGCATACATTTAATGCTTCATTGCTCTTTGTCTTTTTACCATCGTTGCTTAGGAACCATTTTCAAAGACATTACTTTACTTTCTTGATGTACTGAAACATCAAAAAACGTTACATACGTTTCATCACCAGTAACGATTTTGATAATAATGTAGCGCCCACTATCGTTAAGTAATTTTAGGGTTTCTTCACTGATTCTAATTCTGTGATTTTTTTGTGTTCTGTTACATTAGGGTGGACTTAATGACAGGCTAATTTTTTCATATGCATGAATAATATTAGATATAGAATGAATAGTTTTACATATAGATACGGATTTCATATTAAGTGCCTTTTGCATCATTTGTATATAAAAAGCTTATCCTTGATTAACATTTTTCGTATGGCTTACCATTTTCTCGCATTGTATCTTCCTATGAATGTTTCATCGAAGAGAGAATTTCGACCTCTACGAAATTCTGTATATCATCTGAATGCAGTGGTACGAGATGGAACTTTATTTTCATATGCCTAATGTACGCTCTGAAGGCGTTGTTCTTAATTTAGCCCTACTTTAAAATCATAAAACATCATAGTGCGCCATAATGCCCTTGCGTCAGCTCCATTTTCCTTTCTTTCAAAAGTTATATTTTACAATAGATAAATTGCAAATTTTGCCACAAATTATCATCTGAGAACATAAAAAAATTCAAATTTACATATCTAACAAATAATCGTTTTTTCGGTGCATATTGTCTGCCCCAGTGTCAAACATTTCAGAGTTGCCTACGGATTAATGGAAGCTGTGATTGAAATAAATGCCAGTTCTGTGAAATGTTTGTGGGCTAACGTTTCAACAACCCAACGATTCAACTGATAATTACTCAGTGAATAATTATTAGTCTACAATTTTAGAATATCTAATGCTTCCATACTGTTTTTCAGCGAATCAAATTCAGTGCTCTTTAGTGCGCAGCCGCGCATAGAATTTTGTAAAACTCTGCAAGTGTTTTTCCTTCCTGTATCGATAAAGTGAACGAGCGGTAAAGTCAGTGAACACTTTTAGCTCAATCTGGATTCAAATCCCGACGAACGGGCTAATTGTTTGAGAAGTATCGAAGGTTTCCTCATATGTAAGTGCAGTTTCCCTTAAAAGATCCTCCATGAATGCACACTTTTCTCTAGGCAGGTAGCTCACGCATATTTGGTCATAATCTAATAATGCAAATCCAGTTCAATCCCGTAGTCGATTGCAACAGTTCAGATAATATATATAATGATTAGGGCAATAATTTGTTTTATAAGGGAAAAAAAGACAAAAACAAGGAATCATGTATTAAGCTGGAAAAGTTCTCAAAATTTTTGCTATCTAGGATTAATTTCGTGAAAAACTTTGCGACTAATCTTTCATGCCGAGAATATAAACTGTAAACGAAGAAGTGACTCCTATGAATAAAAAAAATTACATAATACATTTTTAATTCGAATTAATAATTTAAACTATTATGGGAATGTCTTCAGCACTATTGTTTTAAGTCAAAAGTTATTATTTAATAGAGGTATTAGGTGATGTTTCTGTATGGAAGATGGGTATCAGAAGCGAAGGAATAACATATGTAGCTAAAATAATTACAGTGAAACTTAGATTCACGGACGTAATTCATTCTTCAAGGCCGCTCGCCATCCGAAATGTTTGTAAATCGAGCTTCTTCCCCAACTTTACCGCAGTTACTATGAGCAAAATTCATAACAAAAATCCAGTGGAAAATATTAAATATAAAGCAAAACATTTAAGCAAGTAAAACAGACGAAAATTTAATTTAATTTTACCCTGCTTACCTAAAATAGAATAGATGACATAAGTGGAAAAAAGTGAAAGGGAAGAAATGTTTTTGTTTGCATGAGAAGTCTGCTCCCACAAAAACATCAGTATTCATAAATACTTCCTTTATTTTTCTTCATGTTTTAGTGACCTTTACCCTGCTTGAGACTGACAGAGCCTCCCTTTCGTACAAAATTTGTCCTATGTGATTTGCTGTTGCCTGGATTTTAAAAAATTCCCTGTGGTATACGGCATTGCTATTGAAAATACTTATGCTGGAACTTGCAGCTGCTGTGCTAGGGTGATATCACTGCACAAAAGCTTATTTTACGGATCACATGAACGAAATTTAATGCATCAGTGAGCTAATTAATATATTTTCTTCCTTCTCTCTCTGAAGATATTTCCTCCAATAATGCTTTTGAAGTTATTCCAGTTCCTTTTTAGTGATGCCATTTTTATTGCCACGTAATTAACTCCTTCACGATTTCATTTTTAACATCCAAGCCCGTGGTTTTGCTTAGAGACTAACAAAGATATATAGACACAAGAACGTAGATAATAAAAAGCACCTGAAGTGGTAAAGCCCTCCAAATCTATTTGCCCCATAATCTGGATGTAATTTCTTCCTCCAGAACAAACTCAACGTCTTGTAAGTCACTTGCCCCAGGTTTTGTTAATGAGAGTTAAGCAACGTGAATTATTAAAAACATGCTTCCAGAAGTCTTAAGTTATTAATTGTGTGGTAGAGATTACCTAGAAACATCTTTGAAAATTATTTGCTGCCGACTTCAGTATTAGTAACTCAAACACCGTTCTTCATCTCAAAGGTTTTCTCGTTCATTTTTTTAACCCTTTTGTTGGGTTCAGCTATAACTTAGTTAGTTGACTTAGAATCCATTTGAGAGTCTACGTAGATCACACGGTGTCGGATAACAGAGTCATAATATATGGAAATTGTATATTTATATGTAATGTATATATATATTTGTATTATATGTAATATCTATATATGTAATAATAAATATGCAAGGAAAAGACGGAGCAGCTTCGATGCGTAATAGCTATATAAAATAAAGAAACTTGCAGTCGAGGCGGTTTAAATTCCATTTTTATTTTCCAGTTGACGTTTATGGCCACAATCACTTAGCACTCTAGTGGTGCCTATTCAAGAACATTTTCATTTTGGAAAGTATTGCGATAGGACGCGCGCACAACGAAATAGCGAACAAGCAGTGAAGAGAGAGCAACTGAAGTGCTTAGTTAGCCAATATGGAAGCACACGAAGATAAAAGTTTTGGTTTCAGTTGAAAGTTTCAGTTTCCAATTATTACGTCATCAGCGCTGCGCAGGCCATTCAAAATGGAATGAGCTAGAAATGACGCAGTCCAGAGAATTTATTACGATTTTTAAAACAGAGGGAGAGAATTAAAGGGAATTAGGGGTTAATTTAAATTACAATTTTAATTTACATATTTTTTATCTTGCATATATATATATTTGTAATATATATATATATATGATTTGAATCTAGCAAATAATTTGACGCTTACTTGGAAGTAAGATGAAACACTCTCTCTTATTTTAGTTACTGTTAATTGATGGTAGATTGGTTTATCCCCTTGATAAGTCGATTAATCTGCTTTCAATAACAATAACTGGTTACTGTGGTTTTTCAGTACTTAAAAAGTTAACTTTTGAGTTTGGCATTTTTGCGATTTAGTTTTTCCTTAACTGTGTTTAAGCAAGGAGGACTGAAAATTCTATTTTTTAATTGAATTTTCGCTGCTTGGGGATGTAATATGGAGAGTTTTCTTTTTATAATTTATAGTGTATATATATATATATATATATGATATTTTACTGCGTGTTACTTGGAAGCGAGACGATGATCGAAGAAACCGATACCTCATCTGGCAGTTGTAATGGAGGAGGGTGAAGGCATAAAAGGCGAAGCTAACAAAACTGAGCTCGAAGTATCACAATCTTTATTTTCACGCATATCAAATCATTTCTTTGCAAATAGGATACTTTTTTTATCATAGTTGAATACAATAATTTTTATGTACTCAGGTTAAAACGTACGACATCATCTTAGCCAAGTAAGCACAGCAGCGCAGAGGTTTTGCAAGGTAGGAGAAGTTAAGAAAAGAAGAATGACGTAATTTCTCGCAAAGCAATATTTATACCAGGCAGGTGCATATGTATAGCTAAGCTGTGATTGGTTAATTTTAGGTTTTAGTTCTCTCTGCAAGCAGCGAGCGCTATGTAACTTGGAAAGATCTCGAACTTAGGATAAAAGATGAATTTAGGGGAAGAACACCAAATTTAGAATTGTGAATTCTGAGGTTGCCAATTATTTCTTAGCATATAGCCATCGTGGATTAAGCTACTAGTAATAACGCATAACTTTATGCGTTATTACTAGTGCCTTAATAGGTAACTCATGCATATGGAATCCTAAACGAAGATACAAAACTGGAGAAATGCACCGAAAAATAAATAAAATTAAGGTAAATAATATAAGGTAATAATTAAATAAGGTGTCATGAATAAAATTAAGTCTTTTCAGTGTGCAGCAGAATTTTTTCTCACACAGAACTGAAGTTCTTCAATTAAATAAGAACGAAAGCGGCAAACAAACGATGCATGCAACATATTCCGAACATGGCAGAGAGCTGAAAAGATCCACCGATTAATCAAGAATGAAAGGTAATGATTATAACGCGGTTGTGAGGTAATATATTCTTTTCTGAGTTATGGGAGAATCATATGTACAGACGTCACAAAAAAAATCTTTTCTGAATCCATTTTAAATCCATTTTACAATCTGTTAAGAAAAAAAGAAGAAGAAAAATCCTTTATTCTGTCCGTACATACAGATGTCACGCAAAAACATCGTTAAGCTGGATTTGAGAGCGGTCAAAATGGATATTTTTGCCAAAATACGGTAGCCGAAAATTTTCGTGATTACAGTACTTACTTTATTTCGTACAAGGAAGTAAAAAGAGAAAAATGTCATAAGAAATTACTTCTTTATCATTAAGAGTTTTAATTATTCTTTAATTGTGTTTATTCTGTTTAGTCAGAATTGAAAAACTATTAATTTTTGCTTTTTATCTTTATGTTTTTCTTTATTTTATTTCAGGAACAAGGGAAGCTGCGTTTGTTCACGCTATTTCTGCTGCTGGTGTAGCCCACACTGTAACTCGAGCTTGCAGTAGTGGGGCTTTAGGTCGATGCGGATGTGACCGGACAGTCCGCGGATATTCTCCCGAAGGTTTTCAATGGTCCGGTTGTTCAGACAATGTAGCTTATGGCACCGCCTTCTCCAAGAGCTTCGTAGACGCTCGCGACTTGAGGGCAGCAAGAGGACGTTCCAGCGCTAGGGCTCTAATGAATCTTCACAATAACGAAGCAGGCAGAAAGGTAAGTTTCATATTGGAGTATTCACAGCTGATAATCAATTACAAGTACAATTTAATATTATGAGACATAAGCATGACATAACAGAAACCATAAACCTCGATTAAACTGTTGAATTTTCTTTTTTCGCAGTTGAATCTCTAGCTGGAAAGTGAGCTCTCATTACAGGGCTATAACCTTCCTTTAAGTTTCAGGATTATCTGAAGTCATTTGATTCTGAGAACAGTTCGTCGGTATCAAACTATTCTAAAATGACAGTTTATGTCACTAACGGTAATTAAGTGTATAATAACTTAACAATAACTGTATATAACTTAACAATTAAGATGTGGTAAGCTTGTTTGAAAATATGAAGAAAAGACTAAAACAAAAGACTTCGAATTTGGCTAACTGGCATTCTAATTTTATGGCTATTTTATGTTATATTAATTTTAACTCATGTTAATTCAATTGCTAATTTTGAACTTTCTTACTCAAACTGACTGATTATCTGCTTATCAAACTCCTTCATCAATGTATTTGCCTTTCTAGCAATATTGCAAGTAAAATCTTAAAGATTAATTTCTGTTAAGAATTAGCGTAAATTAGCGATGTAGAATTAGCGGGTTCTGTTAAGAATTAGCGTCAAATCTTATTTGAGGTGAGTAATAGAATTTAAACTAATTCAGAATTCTGTGCATATAGCAGTTATGGACAAATTATAGCGATATTAACATGTGACTTTTCCTAATTCCTTTTCAATTTGCTTCAAACATTTCTATATGTTTGTTAATTTACTTGAGCTTCTTTTTTCTCATTTAAAACATTTGAAATTCCAATTTCTATTGATATTTGAACATTAATGGAAACACTTCCTGTTGTTTAATTAATGAAACACATTTAAACACTAATAGTTGTTGCCTTGAACTAAAAAGAACCAGCTTTGTAGGCAATCTCTATTCATTCTAAACATGAATTATATATTTAAAGAGAAAAATGCTTTGGTGCGGAAAAGTGCGGCTAACGACGCTATTCTACCAAAATTAAACATAAGCAACTGTTGCCATTCACACAAACTCCATAGTAAAATAAAACATGTTGCCAGTAACAAGATTATTGTATAAATGATAACATAAAATTTAATACTAAGAAAATAAATAAGGCAAAAGAAAAAAAGAAATGAAATGCAAATATTAAATATACATCCAAATAAACAGCATTAATAAGAAAGACTATTAAGAAGAAAATAAAATGGCTATTCTTGTTGACTTGACTGAAGCATTTCATTCTATTAATTAATTCAACCTTTTTTAAAAGAATACAAATATTTAGTTGTGGTTCTTAAATATTTCTAAATTCTAACATATGACGTTTGATCATCTCTGCAATGTACAGAATATTATCTCTAACTTAGTTTACTTTTCCCACTAGAATAAAATTTTATTCAGAAAAGTAAGTATAATAAACATTTTATTCAAAAACTGTTTTAAGCTTTAAAAAAATCTATTATTAAATTTAAATGCAAATTTGGAAATTTGCATTTATTGTTAATGAGTTTTAATTAGGATATCTGATAATGTTTTGCTGTTAAATCTATTCCAGTCGAATATTGAGGAATTATTACTTGAAAAAGGGCTGTCTGGAAATTACAACTTTTCAAAACTAAAAGATCAAAAGTCTGCTGAAGCACTTTGCCTTTCTCGAATCTGAAAAATATTGGCATTAATATTCTTTATCAAAACTATAAATAAAATAACGAATATTTTAGTGTATCCTGCTGTTGACATGATAAACGTTATCTGCGCATGTTCCCTCATTATTCGAAAACTTTTATCTATACTTTTGGAAAATAATTAATGCCTTGGAGTAAAAAAATCAGAAATGTCTGTAATTACTTATGCTGTACAAGCATACAAAATGCTTAATGATAATAATTTACTGAATAATAACTTTAATTACAGTCTGTAACATCACGCCTATCGGAGTTAGAACATGTTTTTCAACTTAATATAGTCGAATTTGGAACCTTCATGGACTTATATGCTGTCAAATGGTACAGGTTTATAAATTCAATTTGCTTGATTTGGTTAACAGTTTTCTGCGTAATCTTTTTAAGTGACTATTAAAATGCCTCCCATTCTGGTAGATTTTTCTGAAAATAGTCAGAAATCTAAAATGCAAAGCGAAGTGGTTCCAGAAGCATTATTTCTATGAAACCGACAATAAATCTCTCCAAATAGTTCCTGGTAAAAGTATTACTATGCATACCTTGCTTGCAATTAATCGCAATGCAATGCTTAGATAATATAACACTGAAAATTTTTATTTCGTTTAAACCGTTAAGTATATAACTTAATTTCATATTTTTTTAAAATTCTGTTTTGTTTGAAATATTAGGTCAAGAAAATTGTGTGATGCGAATCAATGTAGAATGAACAAACGTTTCACAAATTTTATCTTTCCATTGTATTTTAGGCTAAGTTGTTAATTTCATCTTGAACCTTGAGTTCTTTTATCATGAATAGACAGAACTAAATTAAGGTGTGAAAAGTTTATTTATTAATTTTACTAATATTAGGAAACTATTATTGTTTTCACAATATTAGTCTTCTGCTGCTAACGGAGCTCGCATTAAAAGCAATTGATATTCAGTATTAAATCTGAAGCTGACAATATCTAAGGCACTCAGTTCATTTAAATTAAATCAATGAAATATAATAATATATTAGCTTATCCATCAACAGTTAATTTGATCATCTCTGAAGTATAAGGAAAATAACCAGGTTAACAACTTTAAGTTGCCAGGAATGTTGTGCAGAAAAACAAAAGTGAAGGAAAACTGAATTTTATATCGTTTTGATTTTAAATCTGAAATTTGAAATAGCGAAGGAAAGCTCTTGATAGCCACAAAAGACTAGGTATGGTATGATAGAATTTCTTCCAAACGATTTAGTGGCCAATTTTCAAAAGCGTTTTATTTACAAAGAGAGATTTATAAATAATAATTTAAACAGTAAATTCGAAAAAAAAATAATTCCTTGTTCCCATCAAGATAAGTATTAACATTTTGCGTAACTGAAGTAATTTTAAATATAGCAGCGGGCAAATGTCAAAGTTTCATGAGCTTATTACTGTAAATATTGACTTTCATAGATTATGCTCAAATCAAAATCAAATATTGTGAGTATCATGAAGGGTAATTTGTTGTAAAAAAATGAATGCATACTTCTAATTTGCCAATTTTTTTTCTCTTCCAAAGCCTACTTGAACTTCAGAGCAAAAAATTGATTGATCCGTAATAAATGCTTCATTTTAATAGATGAAGATTAATTGATGTAGTACTAAATGATGAAAAATTATGATTGATTACCATTGGTAAAATCCTTAATGCTGTGGTTTTCTTACGTAGCGGCTCTAAAGAATATGGTTAATGCGAATGATTTAAAACACCGATAGCAGTTTATTTCACGTTATAATCTATTTGAAAGTTAATGGGTGGAAAAATTATTATTTAAAGCATTAGAATGCAAAACTTAAATTTACGATGGCAGTCATGGCACACTGATACAATTAGTACTGCCATTCCAAATTTTTTTTCTCAGGGTGAGGGAACAAGGCGAGAAAATATTTTTTAAAAGACATCTGCTCGTAATGGGTATTAACTTCAGTGTGGTACGAATATAAAGAAGTATTTAATTTCTGTTTATATCGTTATAGAAAATTGAATCCTGTATAAATTAATTTTCAGTGTATATAATAATCTAAATTTTTTTTCTATTTCGCTTCAAGGAGTACATTTATGAGCCACCTTTGCCTGCACTGAATATTATTACGAAAGCTTTAAATAATTAAAAAAATGATTAAACTGCTCCACTAGTATCACCTAATAAGCTTCATGACTTGCAAGTTATGTATAAATCATTTAATGAACCTTTATACGTGTTTGATAAATTTTGCAGCCTTTATCTGTCATAGAAACTTGTAAATGGCATTATAATGACCCTCTACAAGTGAAAAAATTATAATGCTAGTGCGTACAAGAAGCGTTATGTGATATAAATTCCAATAGTATGCAAGAAGGAAATTTGTTTTGTGTCTTTCATTCATGTCTGAGTTTTTTCATATTTTAAGTTAGGGATTTCACCATTGTTCTTTGTATTTTTAAATCTCAATAATGTACCTGTTTTAATTTTGTTTCAAATTCTATAATTTTTTTTTCTCAAGTCTATTATATTTTAATTTTTATACTAAATTACGAGTAGAACAAAATGCTTTGTATTTTGTGTATCAGCATAATTATGTGAAACAATATAAAGTAAATTAAACAATTTATATACCGAGTGGTCATAAAAAAAATTCCCTGATATATGAACCCCTAGCAGACTATCCATTCAACCAATTCAAGTGAAATGTCAGACTTAGTTACTTAAAGGTATGCGCTCAAGATTGTAATGATTTAAAACAATAGTGCCCTGACAGTTACGGTTTCAATCAAAAAAATTCGAAATTTTCGAATGGGAGCACTGACGTTTTTCCTGCGCAAACTGATCAGCGCAATTAAAAATCATTAATTGCGTTGGAGCGAGACACAAATTACGAAAATTTTCTGTGTGAAACATTTGCAAAAAACAAGAACATTGTAAAGGATTAATGACAACACAAGAAATGAGAGCGGGGGGGGGGGAATGTTATTAGAATTACAAGTTTCAACGCGTACAACGTTTCAAGATAGGGTCATCTCCTGTAACTTTGCAGTTTCGTAGTCACCGCGATTGCCTGACCTCACTCCGATAGATTTCTGGTTCTGGTGTTGTGTGAAATCTAAGGTATACACATCAGATCGACGAGATTTGTCAGTGCAGTGCTTAATAATCTGCGAAGAATGCACGTTGAAAAACTGTAACTACAATAAAAGTTCCCCCCTTTCCTCTGTTGTATTGTCATTGGTCCTTCACAATGCTCTTCTTTGCAAACAAACGTTTTACACCGGCAATTTCCAACGCAATTAATGATTTTCATTGCGCTGGAAGAAAATATATGTTGTCGTTCGAAAATGTTGAAATTTCTTCAATTTAAATCATTCCAATCTCGATCGATACCTTCAAATAACAATATCTGAAATTTCGTTTTTCATTGATTGTGCAGGTACGCCACTATTAGTTCATATAGCGGAGAAGTTTTTTATGACCACCCTGTATCTCATTTACAAGGAGTGACTTAAATGCAAAAATAAAATAAGTTTATAACTTAAAATATAAATGCAATGTTAATGGGTAATGTAAGGTAAATTATAAGATCTAGAAATATCACCAAATGAACGACGTAAAAACAACGAAAAAAAAAACACTTGCAATCTGAAAAATTTTGGATAATGGTCTAATGTCTCTTAACTAGGACTGACTGACTGATTTAGAAATAAAATTAATACAGAATGCTTTCAACTGATAAAACTAAATCTGTGTGAAATTTAAACTCAAAACCAAATAAATTAGTAAATAAAGAAATTTCAGCTACATTTTTTTAACATAAAATGGTGTTAACAAGAAATTGTATTAGTATAAAACATGAACTTCCGTTTGAATAAAAATTCAAAATTTAATAGAGAGAAAGACTTAAATCTATATATTACTATAAAATTTCATTATTATCATGAGATTTTATTTTTGATGAAGACGATGATTACGAAAGAACTAGTGTTAAAATTCTTGTAATTGATGCATTATATGGCATTTGGAATCTGTTTTATTTATTATAATAAGTGTGCAAAATATTATTCAGAAGTAGTACAGTTAAAATTATCTTTCAAGCCATTTAACGATCAACGCACTTTTAAAATGCGGAATATAAATGAAAAACTTTGCGGCTTGTCCATTGGTATTAGATTCTTACCTTTGTGTCGGACGAAACTGCTGAATGAAAACAATAACACCCCTCGAAGTGTTAATCAATGACGCGGATTATATAATAAAAGGGAAAAAACGTCTTTAATTTTACCTATCATTTAAAATTAATTGCAGGCACAGAATAAGAATTTCGTGAATCCATTATTAGAGTCTGAGTCCTCCGTTGCAATTGGTTAGACATCAAACTAAAAAATATATATAATATATATATATATATATATATTACCCCCAACGGATCTTTTTTTTTCACGTACACATGCATACACGTTTCGAGAGCATTTATCCTATAAATATTGCATTAGCATATTATAAAAATAGCATATCTTTAGAATTTCCGATAGACAATCTCGCGCGATGGAAATAAAAATGTTCTATCCCGTACTGTGTTGCCAATGCTCGCTTTGAAATCGTTGAGTTTTTTAATCAAAAATTCGTTAAAGTTTTGCAAAATTATGAAATACATATACGCAAATAGCAAACCCAATTCGAAATGCAAGATTCTGGCTTTCAGGAGTCCATATTCGGGTAGGCGACTACTCTATTCAAAATTTGATGGCTCTAGGTATCGTTATTTTTTCACAATGCGAAAAAACATGCATACATTGATGCAGATTCTTCATTATTTAAATTCTTTAAATGTAATACAGGACGGCAATATTTTGTGACAACAATCTGGAAAGTGATGCAACCATTTATAGTGATTCGACGAAAAATGCCGTTTCGAGAGCATATTATCCCTTCTATAGGTAATAGGCCTTTGGAATAAAAAAATTTATCTCGGAGCTATAGTTAAAAAAACCTAAATCGAATGCGCAATATATTAAGGGGTGCAAAAATTGTTATATAGTCCATTTATCATTCATTAATCTCTCTATTGTAATTTTATTGCACATATTTTTTGCCTTAATAATCTTTAAATTCTTGTATTAAACGACTTGTGGCTTGAATCTGATTAGAATTTGATTCTGTTATTGCAATTAAATCTTTAATTCATCTGGAATTTTCTTCTACGCTGTTGAACTTCTCACGATGCATTTTCACGGGGCAACATAACGTAATTTCTTCTCCTTTTGTAAAGTACGTGGATTCTATTATATATATAGGTATAGGCTATATCTGTGTTCTACTATATTGCCTCATACGCTGTATGTGCATATACACAGGAAGTTTAATGTGCACATTTATTTTTGCTTACTCTGACAGTTCCTAATATTCATAGTTTGTATAATTAAGGATGGAGCCGTACGCTGAAAGCTATCATTCAAATACTAAGCTACACTTGCAAAATATATAGCTCGCAACATATATGTATATGTGATATTTGCACTCTATGGGCATTAGAAATGCTGAAGCTTAGCAATCAGAGTCCGGATGTTGCCGCTGACGAAGTGGAAGGCAGCGAAGAATTTCAATTTAAAAACTCTACATCTTTATTCAATAAAAATGGCAGCTCATTTTCTTTAGACGAAGATCACATATTCAATAAGGATTTAAATAGTAATACTGCGGAAAGTTAATTATATATATATATATATATATGTGTGTGTGTGTGTGTGTGTGTGTGTGTGTGTAATAATTTTTTAGTACGTCGATAGAACTTTATAGAGACTTGGCTAGAGAAGAGGAAACCAATCACCTTTTAGACATGACCGAAAAAATTGATGCTTAGATTATGACTGAAAAGAAAATTAGTACAGGCTTAAACGTTAAACATCATTTTTATTTTCAGTGGGAACAATTCTTTAAAAACACAATTTTGCTAAAATTGGTACAACGCTAGATGCTAAACGCGCCGCATAATTTCCTTACACGCAGCTTTCCATTTTAGATAATAGAAAAAGACGCTTAGCGAAGAAAGGTGACTTTCCTAAGCAGAGCAAGGAGCCAAACAATGATGCGTAATAATTGCAATAAAATTTATAAGCTCAGAAAGTCTTTGTTTGAATCCTGGTCTGCAACTAAGCAAAAGTCTACAGCAATGCGGTAATTGCAAAGAAAATGCAGATGAATTGAAGGGTTGTGCTTTAATTAAAGTTAGAAATTCAAAGATTTATTATCAGTTTGTTCCAATTAAGTTTAATAAGTAATAAATTTCCGTCACAATTTTATGTCTTGCATATATAAAGTATATATTTTTCGGTGAAACACGGAAATCTGGAGAATGTCGACTTTCACAGGTAAATGTCAACATTCACATAGTCGCTTAGTGTATGTCCGAAATATTTTCCAAATACTCTTATTTCTGACTTACACCGGTAATGTCGACATTCACCATGTACTAATGGTGAATGTTGAATATATAAGAATATTATATTTTCTTCTCCGTAATTCAGGCGCAAAAAAAAACGCACTTGAGACTTAAAATAAGAACTTAAAACACACAGTACATTCAAAATGAGAAAGGAAAATAATAGAAGTTAAAAACTTACTTAATTATACAGTACGTTCTAAATGAGAAAATAAAATAATAGTAATAAAAAATTTACTAAATTATGTGATTCGAATCTTAATTATTGCAGCAACTTAAACTATTATGACACTTTGAATTGCACAAAAGGCCCTTGCTTTTTCAACTGCATTTATTTGTGGAACACTTCCTTTTGCAATGACAGCTTGTATAGCCTTGCCCACCGCTTTTCGAATTAGCTGCAGCTGCTTTTCTCAGTGACATTTCTTGATAATAAATCTCATCTATGGAAAGTAACTTTTCTTTACAAATTACGAACCGATTACGTGTGTAAAGCTGCTTGATGGTACCATTTTCGTTTGCAAGTTTATAGAAGTCGGAGTCTTCTATTCCAACAACAACCGCTAACACATTTCGGTTGTCTGTACGACCACGGTCGATATCAGGGACTTGTATTGGTACAGTATGACCAATTTGAGCAGGAGGAAATTGTTTTCGTGAGGTTCGTAACATTTTTGTTTCTTGCAGTTGAAGATTCTTTTTCGCAGCCGCTCTTTTTATAGAAATTAACTCGTGTTTTTCAGTCAGAACTTGATGTAAAGGCGTGGTAGATTGCAAGTCCTCTTCAATAGTTTTCTTTGGAATATGGTTTTCGGTATGACCACCGATCAAATTTTTTTCAGAAGTATTATCAGTTTCTTCAAGCTGTTCTTCGGTTTCAAAAAGTATTGGCAATTTCTTCGAGTTGTTCTTCGGTTTCGATATTTGCGATTTGCTAGGCAAAAAAGACGATGCTATGCCTCTTTTTGCTTTAACGCCAAACATGGCTTCATAAGGACTTTGGCGCATTCCTTCGTGGTATGTAGTGTATTGGCAAATTGAACAAAGAATAAACCTTCTGTCCATTTATTTGTATCGTTATCATTCATCCATGCAGTTAGCATATTCTGTATATCCTGATTGGCCCTTTCAACTGATCCTTGCGTTTGACGGTGACGAGGCTTTCCGTGAACTATCCTAACATCTTTCCACATAGCGAATATTTCGAATATGACTTCATTACTGAATTCTCTACCATTATCTGATTGCAATATTGCTGGTGCACCAAATGTTAAAAATATTGCAAGCACGTGATACTTCTTCAGCTCTCTTAGTTTTCAAAGGTCGTAGCTAGACAAACTTAGTTAAATGATCTTGATATACCATTATGAACTTATATTCGCCATCTCTGTTTGACTGCAAATCTATCAGATCAACTTGACATCTTGAGTATAACTCAGAACTGATCATTGGTTTCACAATAATACCTTTCTTAGGTGCACTGTGTTTCATTTGACACTGTTTGCATAAATTTAAATACAACATTACCACTTCATATGTAATATTTTTGTATTTAATTTGCAACTCTTTAAGCATAGTGTTCTTCTTCCGTGGCCTATTCTGGTGTGAGTTTCATGTAGTACACTGAACAATTCCTCATTGGTAGCATAATACTGTATATTCGTTTCCCCTGGTTTTAATGGTACAATTAACTTCTCTTTATCATTAATTTTTAAAACGTTCTAATCGTCTGTAATCCAAAGGTGTGTTTCACTTAGTTTTAGCAGAAAACATTTCAGAAAGTATTTTAGAGTACTTTTCTTAAGAAAAGTAAAAGCAGTTGTCTTCTCGTTTACCCGCAATTAATGCATTTAACTTTTTAAGAAAAAGATCACGATTCACTGCAGTATCCATCCAGTATAAATTAGGGTATCGGAAAAAAATGAAGAAAACGTTGCTTGCACCATCAAACTTTGCATAAGACTGACAAAGCTGACTCACTCCCACCTGATTTGGCGGGATTTGGATTCCACTAGAAAGGATTTGGCAGGAAATAGCCAGTCGCCTCTTTGTATACTCCTCTATTTTCGAGCTACACCAGACCATATCTGTGATTGTAGGTATACACCGGTGAGGGTCCGAATGTACAAGAATGTAATGCAATATTCGATCTTTCACTGACGTATATGGTGAATGTTGACATTCTACAATTTCAGTCTTTCATGGTAACAGATCTATATATTAACATATATGTATATGGATAAGATTTTATTCTCTTTGTTTTAATACTGACAACAAAAATTTACATTTTCATGAAAGTGTATATTGGTTGCATATGTGTTATTTGTGGTTATATGCAGAAGTGAATATGTGTGGTTTCATATATGTTATATTATTGCATATGTGTTAGATTTCTCGAAGTAAGCAAACAAGTGGCATGCAATCAAATGCTATCCCATCATTGCTATAGCTTAGATCGTAATTTCTGAAACCTTTCTGGGCCTTGCGTCCTTTTTAGAGCTATTTTCATTCTTTCTTATTTTTAATACACTTATCAGATGATATCTTTTAAATATAATCTGTATTACTAATTGAATATGTACTGAAAATTTATGCATCTACAGATACATTGTACGGGGGCGCATCGCCACAGGAAAGAAATAAGCACCGCTAACCATATGAAGCAGAACATAGGACGCTCATAAGTAGTGTAAGGGGCTACTACCTATTTACGTAGGGTAAATAATAGATGACCTCCTACAATTCTACGTAACATAACCTCAAATGTGAACAACATTTATTAAGTTGTCAAAACTGAGTTGGTAAAGTATTAATAATCTAATGTCTAATGAAATGTAATTATAGTACATTAATTATTATAAAAACAGATGAAATTGCATATAATGAACTGACAAAAATAAGTTGAGAATTTATCAGCATAAGTATGCAGAAATATCCAAAAGAACGTAATGTGCATAAGTATGCAGATGAAGAAAATTTTTTCCTTTTTCAAACTTACTTTTATACATGTCATTTTTATTATTCTTTTTTTACTTTTGACAGTTGATTATAACTATTGGTCATGATCTGTAAACTAGAAAAAAGTTGCTTCTAGCCACTACAATATATAATGTCATGATTTGTCTCTACACATGAATAACAATGTACCCGCTATATATAATATAATTTTTGTAAATCAATTATTGCAAAAACATACGTAACAGCACATGATGAATCGTCAAAATTGAGTTGCTAAAGTATCAACACAAATCTACAACAGTACCTAAATGTACGCAATGACATAAATATGTAGAATGAAGTAAGCTTTGTAAACAGTTTTATAGTTCTAAATTTTGATTGTAAACAGATCATGTTTGCAAAAATGATTTGTAGCATGTGAACATCTCGCCTGTATCTACTGCAATATATAATGCCCTGAAACAGGATGCCTGTACGCTATACGATAGATAACGCCATGAAACATGCGCCCGTACAATTATGTATCGCTATGTATATCATGTAATGTAATGCATTTTACTTGAGCTAATTTAACGCTGAAAGGTAGGAGTGCCGTTGATGGCGACGACGGTGGCAGTACGTTGCAGTGTTGACTGGAGTTACAGTTTCATCACGACTCTAGAGCTCCGGAAGGTTTATGGTTTTCTAATTAGCGCATAGGGTTAATACCCACTTACTTAGGGTAAATAATATGTGACCTCTTCACTTCTACATAACATAACATACATGTATTTATTTCACTCAATAAGCTAATAATTGAAACTTATCACGAACTCCGAAAACTAATAGTAATTGAAGAAATCTCGTATTTATAAATATTTATGAATTTATCAATACATGCGCAGGTTCCTGCTACTGCACGTATGCTGAACTTTTATGAACCAAGTAAGTTACGCAAGCTGGATATTGTTGTAAGGATTAGAATTTTAGATTGATGAATTGTAATTTGCATTTTGTATGTTTCTTTGAGGAAAAAACGAATCTTACACATATACAAATTGGACCGCCATAAATAAAGGATCGATTGAAATGATATGATATATAATTTTTGTAAAGATCGTTTCTCTGTAATAGTTATAGAATTAGTTGAAAAAATGTACTTATTATCGTTTATGTAATTCGTTTGTTTAAAAATATTTGGCCAAACTAATTTTTAAGCATATCCTTGTTGCCGTTTGTTGCTAAAATATTCCCTTACTGCTTTTTGGACTGCCAACACCTTTGTAGGTGTCTAGATTGAAACTGCAGCGATGAGTAAGAACGTCTAGTGGTACTATACTTCAAGGTTTACTTTTGTGAGACATCAATGATTCTTAGTCTGTTCAAAGGCAACTACACCTTTCGTGTCTTCCTTTCCCTCACTTTTGTAAGTAAGTGATGTCCGTATTGCGAAAAGACTGTTTGCCAACTGATTCTGAGAACGTCTGCATTCAGAAGCTATGGTTTTTAGGGTTAATGAATGCTGCGCAATATGCTCTGGAATATTTTTATCGAAATTAATAGCAAACTTAAATTCTGGAGTTAGTTCACTTTTTCTGTGCGTCGCAAAGTTTTACGAAACTGATCCGTGTTTATGACATCATCGCGAAATGTCATTGCTTGAAATGTTGACGTACTGTCTAGATCGAGAATTTGAGAAAGCTATGTCTGCTTCCATTTGTGTATCCCAAGTTACTAATTCTCCAAATTATTTGTTTCTAGTGTCGAATAAGAATAATTTCGCCAAAGAAGTTTAGTCACTGATACAGGAATATTTGTTACAAAATTATACACATGTGATAATTTTTACTGCGTAGGCGCAATCCGTGTACTTTAAAAGCTGACAGTCTCGATGGCAGAGTGGCGGGGCATGAGGAAGAAGTTGTTACCAAACTAAGTTCAGCCAATTATCATCTTTATTTCCAGATTTCCAGGCACGCTAGAATAATTCCTAATAGACAAATATACTTTTTAATCATAACAATAGCGATAATTTCTTATATACAATTTACACAGATTAATGGAGGCGACATAATTTTAGACGGACAAGCAGAGCATAGAAGACGCGTTAGCAGTGGCAGAAGGTAAGGAAAGGAGTATTTGTACTAAATCTTATGTACAAGTACAGCTAATCTGCGATTGGTTAATTTTAGTTTTAGTTGCCCTTTTCACGTAGCATTACATAACGATAGAAAGATATCGAATTTCAGAGAACAGATGAATTTAGGCGGAGAGCACCAAATCTAGAATGTTAATTTTCTGGTCGCCAATTATTTTTAAAGCAGCTATCGTATTTTGTTACATCTTACATACATATGATATAGTTGTCATATATTCTAAATAAAATTGTGCCATAAGTTAAAAATTAATATTAAAAAGAGTAAAAAATATTTAAAAAGTAAATAAAATAAATGAAACACCGTCAACAAAAAATTTTAAAATATATAGGAATATTTTTCGTTAGTAAATAATCCACTATAAAGTATTAATCTAAAAAAACGAACTAACGTTTCCTAAATTTAATAATTATTATTATTATTTCATGATATTAAGAATATTATGAAATAAATTCAATGAGATTTTTAACTGTAAATTTTTATCTAGATTTAAGTGTTCGATTTGAAAACAGTACTATGCATTGATTAGATGCAGCAAGTTTGTAACGTTCTATTATATTAATTAACCAGTTATTATGATTTAGACCTTTACTGTCACTTCTTGTTGTCACTTTCCTGTTTCACACCGGAATGCAAATTCGTTCGCGTGTATTTTAACTGAGGTTTTTAGATTATAAGGCAGAGCGTGTTCTGCCTCTCGAAGCCACGTTACTAAATTGTTGTTAGCTCAGATAAGAATTGTAGTCTTTGACTTTGCATTACAATTGCCGATATCTGAATATCTACGTCGAATAGGTTGTGAGCCAACTTCACGTTAAACTGAATAGTGTAGTCATCGACTACTAATTTTTTAAAATCTGAACTTGTTTTAAATTATCTCACCAAATGTGCTGGCTGAGTTTTAAGCATCAGGTGTGCCTTCAGTTCCTCAGTCGTTTTAATAAAAAGATCTTTTACACCCTTCTCAAGGATTCTCAAGGATCAAATTCTCAAGGATCAGCTGTTGTTATTTTATACTTAGCAATAATTCGTTGTCAGTCTGTCTAATGTTTAGTTACAGTTCGATAGCAGAGTGATTACTAAATGTTATGAGTTTAACCTCATTATGTCAGTCGTGATAATGTAAATAGTATGTTAAATGCAAACTACCTGTACTTTGTTAGCATAATTTACATAAAAGATATAAACAATTAAAGAAATGGCTATGACTACAAAACCTTGCGCGTGCAGGTTATTCTAAAGTAAAATAATTTAATGAAAAGTGTAACTTTTGCTGTAAAAACAGAAAGCAAACTTAAAAAAAAAAAACCAAGACCTGTCCGGGTTCATGTAAATTATGTGACAGTTTTAATTGCAAAAGCTTTTTTGTACTTGTCTAGACAAGGAAGAAAAGGAAAAAAAAATATTTTAACGAAAAGATTTACGCTTTCGTCGTTTAGTTAACGAGGGTTTTGGAAATATTGGAAAAGCTTAATGGTATCACGTACGATAGAACTATTTCATGCCATGTCTTTAATTTTGTGTTTCCTAAGTATATCAGCAATAAGCATAACATTGTACCATGGATGTTGGCCGTAACTTTAATAATAGCTGCATGTTAGAAAACTGAAAGAGTACATTCTTCTTTAAAGTGATAACCGTATTGTTATATAAAGGTTATTGGCTTTTGCATCAGTAGTTTAGAGCAGACATATAAATACGCATTACTTTTAGCGCAAAAAGAGAACTGCTTTTTATCTTCCATATCTCTCTGGACCATCATCAATAAATTTTGTCTTCATTGTTATTATGGGACTTTCATACTTTGCCTAGGCTTATAATTTTGTTCCTTCACTATGGATTAATGAACAGTGATAAAAAAGAGAGTAAAAACCTTTATGATATTTTGCAATTGATTAAATAGTAAATGAAAAGTATTGCGTTGCTTTCGTGCATTATTCTCCACTTTTTGCTGATGTAATTGATTTATGTGACATATAGTCACGCTTAGAATTGTCTTATAAATGCTTTACATAACTTTATTAACATGAGCCTCTATCATTAAAAGGCAATTTTAGATCTAACGTAGCAGCGTATGCTTTGGTCCAATCATTATTTCTAATTTTTTATGTAGCATTTAACTAGATTTTTGTTAAGCATTTTCTTGTATATTGTGTAAATAAATTCAAACTTTCTTGAAAAAAGTCTTTCTGCTAAAAGCAGATTTTTTCCAATATAAATAGCAGTTACATGTAAGCTGTTTTCTTTGTGTCTCCTAGTCCCTATCAAAATAAAGTCGGATAGTGAAAATCTTTCGGTTTCAAAAATCAATTCGAGTTTATATTCTGCATCATCTTGTTTTATCTGCTCTGTGGAACAAATTATTATCCACCGGGCGTGTGTTCTTGAACACCTTAATACTTACGGGATCATGGATTGTAATGAATTGGATCTATATCATAATTGTTGTAAAGTTCCCGAGAGTTGTTGTCTACCTAAACTTCAACACAGTTTTGATTGAAAGTACTCTCAAAGGGGAATCTGATGATCTTGCAATCCTCCCCTTCCGTCTTCAATTCTTGGAATATTCTCATGTTAACAAATTTTACTAGTCCCTAAATGGCATTATTACAGATGTTCATGCTTTATTAGGAATTCCAATGCTACACTCGCAAAAAATGTTATTCACGGATTTGCTGAAGTCTCAGAGGCTATGTGTGAAATTACGATTTATCTTCAAACTATTTTAAAGGAAACAAATTGTATATAGCCATCTTTTGTGCAGTAAGTTGCGGGTTGCTCGAATCAAGACAATGATCATTCTCAGACTTTAGTTATCAGCGTACTTACTTCTATTCCACCTGGCCAAAAGACTCTGTCATCACTGAAATTACGATTTGCGAAACATTATCTGTGAAAGACTCTGTCATCACTGAAATTACGATTTGCGAAACATTATCTGTGCTCAGACTCCATTATCATTCTTGCGTAGATTAATGTGTCTTCTCATCGATTGAAGACATTTGTAAGCAACAAGGTTACAGGCATTTAGCAACTCACAGAGAATTTCAAATGGGGCTATATATCTCAGCGAGTAATCCAGGAGACATAATCTCACGTGGATGCTGGAGACATATCATTGAAATGGATGTTCTGCCATGGCCCACAGTTTTTACAAAAGACATATGAGCGCAGGTTAGACACGACAAATTCTACAGATGATCTTTATCTAAAGGAAATCCGACCTCCTGTGGGCACTGTGTGCCTTTGTAGATTATTGATGCTTTAGACACCCTCGATCTTGTCTAATAATTATTTGAAATCAATCAGAATTTTAAGTTTTGTTTTCAAGTTTAAACATAATACAAAAAACAGCTGATCAACGCAGAGACCGCTAATGTGAAAAGAAATAAATAATGCTCGCGGTATTCTAATTAACAGAGCTCAAGTCAATATTTTCTCTTCGGAAGTTGACTTTTCTGCAAATAGGAACACCTGTCGCATCAAAAAGTGAGTTAAGATTTCTTAATCCCTTTTTGGACAAAAACGGCGTCATCCATATTGGAGGGCATTTGAGTCACTCACATCTGAGCTGCAATCAGAAATATTCCATAGTTTTGCCTGCTGGCCGCAAAGCAATAAAACGTATCATGAAATACTATTATAGGAAGTACTTACGTGCAGAACGTTCTGATAAACGCAATTCGAGAACCAGAACTGTTAGATAGTAAGTTAACGCTTTGGCAGAGAAGAATAAAAATTGTCCAACAAGCATGGAAAACATGGCACAGCGATTGTATTAACGACTTGCAACAAACAGTATCCTAAAGATACGTTTCTTCTGGCGCTCTTGCAAAAGAAGATAATTTACCTACGTTATTTAAATGGCCTCCCTGTCGAATAGAAAAAGTAA
Source organism: Stegodyphus mimosarum (assembly GCA_000611955.2). Taxonomy (NCBI): domain Eukaryota; kingdom Metazoa; phylum Arthropoda; class Arachnida; order Araneae; family Eresidae; genus Stegodyphus; species Stegodyphus mimosarum. Next base: position 50,391 of record KK113646.1, on the reverse strand, counting down.
CAGCTGGTCCTTATAGTAAGATTCGTGTATTGGTGATTAAAACACTAAAAATGTATTTCGATAATTTGCGTATTGCCTGTCCAGTGAGAAACGGTTGTTTTACGTAATCTTTCGTTTATTATAACTATTTATTATCTCTAATGATTTTGGATGTGTTTGTTATATTGTTTAAAAATTGTTTCCTTTTGAAATCCTGAGACGTTTTAGTGTCACTTGGGATATTGGAAATCGTTGCACTGTTTATTTTAAAATAAAAAGTAAAAGATTGTCTTTTTAAATCGGCAGCGACAGTGAAAATTTTAAAAATGTAACGATTGATTGTCTTTTATTCTTATTCTGTTGTAGTAACTTCAATTTATCGTCCGCTTTGTAGCTTGAATTCTTATAAAACAAAATAATTCTTAGTTTTCATACTACTTGTACCACTGTGTTTTTCGAAATTTGTAACATAGATGTTACGATGCAGTAGTCAAAATGCAATCCGGAAGGGTCAAAATGAAATATTTCCATTGAAATCTGAAAACCGAAATGTTTCGCGATTACAATACTTTCTTTACAAGGAAGTAAAAGTTATTTACTCTAAGTTTTGATAATTAGTTGCATCATCATTTGTTTTAAATTGAGCGTCTTGATGCAGTATGAAATTTAGCACATTTTTAATGCAGTTAAATTTACAGTTAACAATGAAAATCATTAGTTTTCAAAGTTAAAGCTTTTGTTTCATATTATACACAATTGTAAATTTAAGTGTTATTGCAAGTTTCCGAAAAAGATTTTTAAATGTCTCATAACATAGATGCCTTCCATTTCAGACTTTTCTTCGAACAGACACCTGGTTCATTAAGTCATTCACCTTATTTCTTTCGTGTATTTTCTGTTACTATTGTAGCAAACCAAGATTCATTTACATCTCACAACTGCAATAGGAATCGCATTTATATTTTACGATGTTACTTCCAGGAGCATAGAAGGGGGGTGGGAAATCCGTTGCGTTGAATTTGATTTTTCAAAAGAGACATTCAGTATTGATACGCAGAAGTTCTAAATGCAGTGGTGTCTCCGTATACGTTATTGATCTGTTCCCGTTCCTTGGACTTATACCAAACTGGACGCATAAAAGCGAACTTTTTCTAATAAGAAATAAAGATAATGTAATTAATCCGTTCTTTGACCACCTGCTTATTGTTAATCCACTAATCCCTATTCATCAATTATTAAATTCCGTCGAGCTTGCCTAAAGTCCTTGCTTTTGTTAAAAGATATAAAATAAAATGTTCACAGAAACAGGTAAGGCTGTAATAGATTCAGTTTTTAGTATTCAGCTATTAGAGCAGCAAATAGCTCGTAAAACTCCTTTCACTGCTTCGAGTATAAAGAAGTGAATCGGTAATTATTTTATATATGTCCGATGTGAGATAAAGCATGAGCAATTACACAGTTTTCCCGTCAGCTTCCCAAAGGTGTAATTTGTGGAGCTATAAATCAATCCAAGACTAGAAAATTTTAGTAGAACCTGTAGTTAAAAAAAAAAAATAAAAGTTACATAAATGCGTATCACATTTTTGTCTCCATTTAGACCATTAACCCATGCAAGACGCTTTGTCATTCGCTGGATGACAGAAATAATTTCAATTGCTGCATTTTAAGCTTTTGCAGAATGAACACTTGTGTAAGGACTGAAAAACAGGTTTCGAAATTAAGACAAAAGAAGGGCAATTTCGTGTGATTCATGTTCATCATCCCTATCATTTATTCTTAAAAAGAAATAGAAATTCATTGATTAAATTACAAATGAGAATAATTAATAGCTTTAATGATAATCATTTTTACTTGAAAACATTTTGATTTATTAAATATCAATAAAAATGAAGTATCGAAATAAAATAAAAGTTAAAAAAATTTAGTTTATAAAGTTATTAATCATTGAAATAAAATGAATGATAGAAAATGCGTTGAAACCAATTTAATATCTATTTATGTTTTTTGTTAGTATTGCCATTCAGAATACCTAGAAATGTTATTTATTCAAAATAGTAACATCAGTTCTGTATTCACAGTAGTATATGAAAAATTCTCTGCCTTGTTATAAACAAGAGTATGTTATAAGGTATTTCTCCCACCTTCATCGTATGCCTTCGTGGTATATTGGCCAGCACGCTGGCCTTCATACTTCATACAAACTTTTATAGGTTATAATTCAAAATATTTTTCGAAAAATTTATAAAAATTATTTAAAAATACAAATTTTAAAAATAAATCATAAAAATGGGCGAATTTTATTTTGGAATGAACCTAAGTTTCGAAATGTGAAAGGAAGAATCAAATAAGTTTAATACAAAAAGAGATAGTAATAAATATATGCTAAATTCAATTAACATGGTGGGGCTAAAATTTTTAGAGCTAACTCGTGCGATTTTTTAGAAAACGTAATTTGAGTCCTAGAATCGGAATATTGAAAAACATTGGTATGTTATTTAAGAAAAAGTTCGATTTTATGTCAAAATGCCTATATTATAACAATGGTATATATAAATCTAATATATATCCTAAGTCGTGCTTTCGAGAAATGGAAAAAGCAAGTTAAAAATTTCGACAATCGGTCTAGTAGAACGGGAGATATAGAACTGTTCTTTTTTTTTTTGTGTATGTGTGTGTGTGGGCGCGCAAGGTGTACTTGTATAGAAATCATGTGAGCATTCGTGTTTGAATAGCATGTATGTAAACTTCCAACTGCGGAAGGAAATGTTAATAAGTTACTAGGAAAGTAATCGATATCTATGTGTGCACTTCGTCGTAAAGACGGGTGTGGAATATAGGTTTGTATTAGAAAGGAGTAAGAAATATTGAAAAAGAATTAGAACTCTCAAAAGAAGAAGAAAGAAGATGTGAAGATGCCATGAGAAACTACGGTATATTTGGATTACCTTAAAAGATTAAAAAATGAGTCAGAAAGTATGATTGACCCAAGAATCGGTCAAAAAAACCCCCTCAATATTAAATGTATTAAAGTGCTGCTAAAACCCCTCGATATTGAATATATTAATATACTGAGAGATGCGATATGGTCCAGCAAATGACTAAATCTGAAATTTAAAGTATTGCAGATTGATGGAGAAAACTACTTGTTAGTGTATGGAAAATCATACGAGGGATATGTGCTTATAAGAAACACTTTTAACTGTAGAACTGGAAAAAGTTGTCTGCAAAATTAATTTTTCTTATTCGCATTCGGAGTTAGCTTCTTGTTGGAGACTGCATGACCAAAAGACAGATTATCTAATTAAATTGTAAGGTATTTTTTCCATATTACCGCATGGCTTCGTGGTGCAATTGGAAGCACGTCCAGTTAGCACTGGGAGGTCCAGAGCTCGAACCCCGGCAAAGGCATTGCACAGTTTTCATGTTTCCCTTTCCGAAATAAACCTAGTGGCTATATAAAATCATCTTGTCTGTTTATCCAACCTATTCCTATCATTTACGCCTATTTCCTAAATTGAAAACTACCTTGAAGTGACGAAAAATTTCTTGTTTAATTTATACCCTCTAGAATGCGAGACAGATACTGAACAACATTCAAGAATATAAACTGCAGATTTTCTTAAACGAGAACTAGTATATAAAAAGCTAGTATATAGGTTTAAAAAAGAGAGAGAGATGAAAATACGTTGGTATTCACTAATTTACAGTAACACAGATGTATTTTTTGAAATGCATTGCAAGAATTAAATTTTATCAATGTATATTTCTAATTTGGATCAGACTTAAATTATTGTTATTAGCAATATAAGCCCTGATCTAAATATCTTTGCTTATTTATCCACACATATTTGTTTAAGGAGCAGCATATAAGTATGAAAATAACGCATAGCAATCTCGAAGAAAGGCAAGCCCAAATACCTTAAAAATTAAGAATTCATTATATTTTACTTCCAAATGCTTCAGAATAAAAAACCAAACGTAGACTGACTTCATCTTGAAACTCTTTTTTAATTTTGATTAATTTAGAAATGTGTCTCTCTCCCCATTGAGTATTAGCATTGCTTTCATATTTTGATTATTTCCCCAAAAAAGAACAAATCTGTTCGACTAAAATTTAATACCCGTAATACCCACTGGACCACAGTGTATCCAGTAGAGTTATACTTAAATAAAGCAGATGTGCCATATCAACGAATTGTTAGATACTATATCAAAATGATACCTTAATCAGATGATAATGATACCACATTCTCCAATTGCTTCCATGACCACCATGAGGTCAACGGTCCAACAGTTTCGGCGTTCCTCAGGCGGATCATGCTAGAGAGTCACCAGAAGTATGCCACAGCTTTTCCGTCTACCAGTCAAAGCTATGTTTATCCATATATATGCTTATATATATGCTATATATATGCTAGCTATGTTTATCCAAAGCATATGCTGGAACTCTAGTTTAAAGATACTGCCGCCCAGACGGTATGGTGGTTAGGGGAGACTATTGCGATACCAAAGGGCCCGGTTTCGAATCTCGGGGAGGGCATGGATGTAAATCGTATGTCCCTTCATATCAGGTAATGGTGGCCGCCTATTAGGTCCCTTTATAATAAAATGACCACCGCTTCCAGCCTTAGTAGTTGCAAAAGCCTAAAAATGGCCATTGCCCTCCGTAAAAAAATTTTTAAAAATACTGCGTCGCAAGAAAGCTGACCTGAGGCTGGACTTCAGTTAGAGCATTCATTTCAATTCCACCATTGACTACTGCAACGATAACGACTACATGAAGACTGCGCCCATAAAACGTGGAATTGATCGTATCGGGGCTTTATCGTGTTCGGACACAAATCTTGGTTTCTGCTTAATTTACATGCTTTAAAAATTTATTTGTGTAGAAAGCTTCGTAAACGCTTCTAATCTAACATCATTGGGAAATTACGCAAATCGATCACGCCTTGCATTATATACGGCCACAACCACATTTAATCTATGATCGGGAAGCTCTTGTTATTCTTGAGTTCAATTCAAATGTCATTCAGGTTCAAGTAAAAATTACTCAAAATTGCTTGCGTGTCTTTTGCTGCCCATTCCATAGATTCTTCTTGATTTCGCTATCTTCTTAAGTAAGGAATAATTATATTTCGTCATCACGCATAAATAATCTGATTTTGATGGCACTTCCTACTTCTTTATTAACACTAAATCTGAGATTAGCATAATGTTATTATGCGTTATATATACACAGTCCAGTCACATTAATGTGACCATCTGTCAAAAGCCAGAATAACCACCTTTCGCAGAGCGGACTGCTGCGAGACGTGCAGGAAGAGAGTCACATAGGTCCCTGAAGGTGTTCTCTGGGATGTTGAGCCATGCCGACTCTAATGCCGTGGCCAGCTGCGCTAGATTACGCGGTTGAGGATCCATGGCGCGAACAACTCGATCGAGATGGTCGCACAGATGCTCGATTGGGTTTACGTCAGGTGAGTTTGCTGGCCAGGGGAGGACGGTAAACCCATCCTGGTGCTCTTCGAACCACGCACGTACACTGGCAGCTGTATGGCACCTCGCATTGTCCTGCTGGAAGATACCATCATCCTGAGGAAAAACAATGCGCATGTAGGGGTGAACATGGTCCGCAAGGACAGATGCGTACTTGTATTGATCCATTGTGCCTTCCACAATGATCAGTGAACCTAGAGAATGCCAGGAAAACATTCCCCAGACCATAATGCTCCCGCCTCCAGCTTGGACCGTTCCGGCAATGGTTGCAGGGTGGTTCCTTTCAGAGGTTTCACGCCTTATACGCCAACGTCCATCTGTCCGATGGAGCATAAAACGCGATTCATCCGAAAACGCAACCTGTCGCCACTCAGTGGACGTCCAGCTGCTGTACTGGCGTGCAAATTCTAGCCTTCGCCGTCGATGAACAGCAGTCAGCATAGGTGCACGAACCAGGCGTCTGCTTCGGAGGCCCAGACGCAGCAATGTTCGCTGAATAGTACTTTGGGAGACACTTTTGGTAGCCCCTTGGTTCATTTTGGTGGTCAGTTGCTCAACGGTAGCCCGTCTATCTGCCCGAACGCATCTCCGCAACCGTCGTTCGCCTCTGTCATCTATGGCCCGTGGTGCACCACATTTGCCACGTCGCTGATTTTGGACAGTCCCATTTTGCCATGCACGGTACACTTTTACCACGGCGGCACGCGAACAGTTCACAAACTCAGCCGTTTCGGAAATGCTTCCACCCTTGGCCCGAAAGCCAATGATCATGCCCTTTTGGAATTCGGATAAATCGCTTCGTTTCTGCATTACGCCAACGATTGAAATGTTTTCCGAAGCCCTCACACACCCTTTATATACGCTCAACTGCACTGTGCTGCCACCTGCCTTCTGTGATTGGTTATTTAACTCTGACATGGAAAGTACGTGGTGGTCACATTAATGTGACTGGACTGTGTATATCTGCATATATGTACAGATGTCACGACATAGAGTTCTATCTTTTTTCAATGAATTCCATTTCGTTTCTGAATTGAAAGTCACAAAGTGGCGTGTCTTCCGCCCCTTCCTCTCCATATGGGTAAAACTTTAGCTTCCATTCGCAACATCTTCCTGTTCGGAGGGACTTGTAGGACTTTTTTTCCAATTCTAGGTCAAGGTGGATAAAAATATTGGGTAACTCTTCTAGTAGCAGTCCTGTTGCCTGGTTTTATGGTGCAGTTATGCATTTTTCTATCACGACCTTCATGGTGTTGGACGATTTTCCTTAATTTCCAAAATAAGCTGGGTGTCTTATTGTGATGAATCAGAAACATTGAATGCGGTGACAATATAAAACATTGAATATTTTATATGGTCATCGCAAAGGTGAGTAAGCTGTTTAAAATTCACTCTTGTTTTTATTAATTTAACCTCCGGTTCTTGAAAAGGTGAGGATGCTGTGCTTAAAATACTTTTCAGACACGACTTCATCGAACGCACAAGTCGCTTTCAATTATGATTCAATTGATCATAAACTTGATGCGATATGATTTTCCATGATATTCCTTACAGGACAAAATGTTCTTACACCCTTCTATCTTTCATAGTATTCCATAATTTCTTAATTTCCTTCTGAACCTCTTTAAACGTTTGGCACTTTGTCAGAGTAAATTATGTCGCAGAGCGAAGCGAATTTCCTGAAAGCTAGCAATAAACTTTCCTTAAGCATATTTGGAATTAATTCTAAATGTAGAGAGCGTGTAACAGCGCATGGAAACAAAACAATATAAGCTTTGTTGTTATTCTTCCTGTATAACTTTCTGGTGAAATCTATCTCGTAAATCTCCGTAAAATCGATCCCGTACCTCAAACAGAAATATTCTCTTCACTCTGTTAAGTGGCAAAGGTGCAGGACCTTGATTCATTGGTCTTAATTTAAGTCTTTGGCAGATTACACACTTTTTCAAATGTTCTTCATCTTTTGCTTTCCTTTTGAAAATCATAATTTCCTTCTTGTCTAAGTAAGTATGACTGCTATACCCTCTTTCCTCTTTTCAGACTGACTTTTATTATTAACTCTACCAAATAACTATTCCCATCCAAAATTTTTTTTAATCTAAATCTGTGTTTTGTAAACTTCCACCAGGTCGAAGAATATTTTTTCCATCTAAAATTGGATTGAATATGTGTAATTTATATCTAATCTTATGTCAAAGATTTTTAAATTTTCAACGCATTAATATCATTCGAAAAAATGACTGCTGAATGCTTTTAATCCAGTAGATTTTAGACTTTTTCAGTTCTGTCGTTAGTGGACCTGAATATTTTTTCTGATTCCTGAGATTGTTGAGATATATTCTTATCCAAGTTGCCACTCTTTGAGTGTTATGAAAACTGCTAAATTTCTCCAAATTGAATAACTCATTTTTTCTTGAGCGTTTTCACATTTTCTGTTGTCTCAGTTTCATTTCCTTCGGTGTTGAAGTTTATGGGTACGTTTGAACAGTAATTTCTAACATTAACCAACTACTGTGGTCCAAACCACCAAAATTCTTTCGTCGGACAGAATCTCCACGCCGCACGTTCAGATTTTTTTTTTTTTTCGGATCTCCCTAACTTTGCTAAACGGCTTTCATCATTCTGAAGAGCCTTTTACTATCCAACACGATCAGAGTGTCAATCCAAAAATATGATACAATATTTATCTCTTTCAAATAATCGAATATTCTCTTTACTAATTTGACTTATATCTATGCTGCTATAATTTTTGTCTCGGAAAGGACAATTTTTCCATTGGAGCCGTTCTGGATTATACCAATTGTACCATTAGTTTAAAATATATTACTTAAAATATATTACTACGCCGTAGGCATTTTAACTGGCATCTATAAAATATATAACTCACAATTTTCTATTTGTTCTTTTTTCAAGTTGTTGAAGTAGTGTCTTGGTATTTCTACATTTTGTATTTGAGAATAACTGTTGTTTCCGCTTTTCCCAAGTTATACGCAGCTCACGAGGCAGCATTTCATCCCACTCAAGTCCTTATTTCCGTACTTCTTGCAATAAAATTCGCACCTTTGTGCAAAATGGATTTAAGACTGGTAGATTATCATATAAACGTCGAACATTTTTCAAAATCAACCTTTGTGAGTTTTCTCAAAGTTCTGTCATCGCAATCTAAAGCATAATGCTTTTGACTGTTTCAGATGTAATCTAAAACTTTGTTATTTGTGCATTGAATATGTTTCTCATTATCTTCCCTGAAATTTTGTAGAGATTTATCATTGTCATCCAATTTTTTCCTGTTAAAACTTCCTTTCTTCCCTTAATACATTTTTTTTCAGTTGTTCCAACCTTTAAAATGCTTCATTTATTGTGTCTGTACCTTCTATTATGGCGTCTACGTGCAAGCAACACATTCTTTGCAGTTCTCGAACTCGTACTTTTTTATATTAACTTTTATAATTGCCCTTAATAAGTATATGTTTTCCATCAAAAATCACAGGGGTCATTCGCAAGATTTTCATGTTTTCAGAATCGATGTCCCTTCATTAAAATTTTACTGCATTTCTTTTACTAAACTGTCTGGTTTCGACCAAATTTGAAAGCAAAAAAGCATGTTGAATGTCACTCGTGATTCCATATTTATATTATCGAACTTTAACTGAAATCTGCAGTATGTCTGGGTATTTTGATTGGCAATACCCCTTAGGACGGAAGTCATCCCGCCGTTGAGTATGTCTGGGTAAAGGTTTGACTTTAATTTTAAATACATTCAATGATAGTTGCCTTTCAGTAAATGATGTTTAGTGGTGTCTTTTTTCTCTCTAAGTACAGTTTGTTGAGGTAAGTATTCTAAATTCATTTCAATTTTCAAATATTCTGATTCTTCCGCAATATCGCCTTATAACTCTCGTGGGACTTTCGACTTTTCTTAAATCGTCGCCACAACGATTAAAATCGTTATTCTGCTGCCTCAAAATTATTCTGGAATTCCCCTACATGCTCCTTTAAGCAAATATTTTATCTATTGTTTCTAATTTTACGGATTTTCGAAACATTCTTCTAAAGTTAACGTCGTCTTCTAAGCTGTGACTGTCATCAGATTTATAAGAAGTTCCCAAAGTAAAATTTCTCATTAAGTCGCATGTCTAATTAACTTCTAAATTATTTTACAAGTTTATTAAATTCTGTGTAATATTAAATGCTTCTGATATGTTGCATGCGTTTTCTGTTCTGTACAAAGTCCAAGCCAATTTAGTTTCTACTGCTACTAATGATTCAGGAATTTGGCAAACCTTTCCTGTATTTTTTTAATACATATCTGGCCCAATAACTAATAAAAATTCTTAAGGTTTTTTTTTATAAAATGAACCATATTTAATTGTAACCTTTTATTTATATGTAGATTTGCAATCTTCTTTTAGGTACATAACCCCACTCGTTGTTTGTGTTTTTAAAGCTTCTGTATTTATCTTTATTCTCCTATTTAATGGGTGAGTCAAATTAAAAATGACTCTGTTCTTAATTTTTTATGGCTTTTCCTGATCTGAAACGCAATCCGTTACAAATTCGCTGCCAATAATTGGCAAATGTATACTTTCGGAAAAGCTTCTCTTGATGAATTTTTACGGGGATCCATGATCGAGTAATACGTTATTCCAGAAATTGATTGTTTACCTTTGTTTTTAACATTTGCTCGAATTATCTGTAGCAGTGCGCCATTCTCCCAAATCTCAGTAACAGATTTCATGACAGTTTTCGATATCTGTTTATTATCCGTCAAATCTGCGCATTTCTCGGGCTTGGGACATATTTGGCTTCGCAAATCAGGTAGCAGTGCTTACGTTTGCAATTCAAGCATAGCTGTTTTGGTTAACATGACCGAAGCGTATATGATTTTTCTGTAGGTATGAAAAACATCTGCCATTTCACTTTGAACATTCAATTTTCTCCCCACGTTCTTTATTTCAAATTTCAGTACCATGACGAGAAGTATTTTATTATGAAATAACACAAATTTCCTGATGTGTATTTATTTCAATTACGCTAGAAATAGAATCTTCCCTGTCCCCGGTTTAAAATTCTGGGAACTATTTCCCTTTCCCGGAAAATGATTAAACGATTTTTTACATTCTGTGCTTTCAACTGAATCGTTAGTTTGGGATATAATTTCCTCTGTTTGTTGAAACAAAAATGTTCGTCCTCGCGTTTCAGTTTCTCTAAGAAATTTTAATAATTTTGTCACATTCCAACTCCTAATCTGGAAAAAGTGTACTTGGTACTGGGAAGAGCAAATTTCAATAGGAATTTAATTCAACACCAAGAGTTTGCAAATCACGTATTTGGATTTCTGCTACATCGTACAGCTCCCGAAATTACTTGTGGTGGGAGGCTGATTTTACAGCATTTAAATTTAACGAATGTTTAATACGGAATCTTTCAATAATTTCTTTTCCCCTATACCTTTCCTTAAGGAATTCCTCTTATAGATCATAATTATTCTCTAATATTAGTATTCCTTGAATACATATTAAGGCTTGTCTTTTTAAGAAAGCTTTCAGATAATTATATTTATTTATTTTAGGTAAGCGATAATTATTACGAACAGCATGCTCAAATTGTGCCCAAAATTCCTTAAATTTTTCGCTGTCCCTCTAAAATGGTTTGAACTACTCGTATTTTCAACAAATTTATTTTTGGTTTTCTCGAAAACATTCGTGTGCTATTTTACTATGCCTCAAATTTGGCAACTGTGGCCGTTTATATATGGATTGTATAGAATTGTATGGAAAATGAACTCATCCGAAAAAAGTTATTTTAAAGAAACTCTGGCTTATTGTCAAGTATCTGAATCATTCTAACAGCGTAGGTTGTAGAGACATCAGGTTTCTTTTGGATGCAGGAGAGATGAAAAATGAGCAATGTCCTCACCGGGACTCGAATACTCCCTGAGCGTGCTGACCGCTACACCACGAAGGCGTGCGAAGAAGGCGGGAGAAATACCTTACATATTTCCCCATTTAAAGGGTGACTAGAAATTAGGGGGCCCAGTCGCCAAATCCCGGTGGTGAAGAATCATCATTCACCACATTTTTTAGTTCGGGCGCCGCTGTAGAAACATAAGGTTTCTTTGGGGATGCAGGAGAGATGAAAAGTGAGCAATGCCCTCGCCGGGGTTCGACCACAAACCTCTCGAATACGCGCCAAGCCTGCTGACCACTACACCAGGAAGGCGAGAGAAATAGCTTATAAGGTAACTTTAAGCTTCTTCCCTTGTAGTTTGTTTGAACACGACACTTGCGTTTGAGAGTGATGTAACTTCAGTCACTTACATATGATATTTATCATTAATTCGAGCCTAGCGTACATAATAAAAATTCATTCCTAAAATATGCGCCAAAATATACAGTGCTGAAATGAAAGGATGAACAAAATTACACACAAACATACACACACTATTATCACACTAACATACACACTATTATCGTGTTGATTTACCATGCTATGCGTAATGTAAGTGTTTAAAGTGCTCACCGTCTCGCTGCAGACAGTGTTTATATCGTTCACGCAGATTCTCAAACATATGCTGGAACAAAGTTTGCTGCAGACTCCTGCAAAAGGAGATGATTTGCTCCCGCAGTGCAGGCACAGTTCTTGGTGTATCTTCACAGTAGAAAACACACTCCTTTAACATTCCTCACAGGTAGGAATCAGAATAAGATCGGGGGAACGAACGGGTATAGGAAATCAGTACCACGTGAAATGATTCGTCCTGGGAAGTTTTCCTGCAGCATGGCTAGAGATTCTCGAGCAGTATGGGTGGTAACCTCGTCCTGTTGATACCACTGTCTATTCATCTGAATGTTCCTTGCACGACAAAACGTTTTCAAATCCTGAAGAAATGGCTCGATCACTATACCTCTGTAGCGTTGTTGCTTGGTGCCGTCTTATTAAATTCCTTTAGGAATTGTTCTGCCACCTTTTTCAAACTCGGTCCACCTTCACGACCGCTTCTGTATGAGCGGAAATAATGCTCAATTGTGAATACTTTTTCCTCCGTCAAACCCATTTCCAACAACAACTAATAACACAACTTCCTTTTCACTACTGCGAACACGTGCAGCTGGAGCTATGCCCCTTCGACAAACGCACACACATGTTCGAGATGCGCAAATTTCAGTACTGTATATTTTGGAGCATACTGTATAATCTTGACTGACTGAATTAAATAAACGCACTTTCAATCGATTTTTCATAACACATATAACGCAAAATTCTAATGAAATCGAGCTATTTATTCTCGGAGACCCTCTACTTAGGGTAAAATAGCACAGGCTGTACTTCCGCGTAAGTCGTACTTTTTAAATATTAGGCGTAATATCACGCCAACTGCTCCTTTTTTGGCAAAGCGAGTTGCCCTTTAGTCAACCATATTGTTTCACATCGTGTTCGTCTCCCTGTAATATTTGTGAGGAAGACCGCGAAGAGAATATGATTCAGCGCCTAAAATATAAAGAATGGGTACACGTTTTAGTGCTGGAGTTGGCAAGAAACTGAGAAAATATTTTTTCGATCATTGTTGTAATTAATTTTATAAATAAATTAATTAAGAAAAAAGAAGCTTTATTAAAACTATCCAATTTTAAACGTAATATGAACTAAGCTATAGGTGGTAGGACTTAGAATACTGGTTTTTGAAGTTGTATTAAGTGCGTGTTCATAAATTTTATTAATTTTATCCAAGAGAGTAGACTGTATGGAATTTTATTGTAATAAATATCAGCAACGGCAACACAAGATGCTATTACCACACTTAATTTTTATTTTTTCATAGGTCCTATGATTTATACCTATGTTTTCTTAGGGGGTACGACTTACTCAACCTTACCCTATGTGTACGTATACATACATGCTTACATATAATAAGAAAGGGCTACAATACAAAATGATTTTTACCAGCGGCCGAGCAATAAAGTCCCTGAACACTACTGGTCTTTCAATCCGGTTTCAAATTCCAGCGCACGGGCTGTCTGCATGGGCGTTTTCGTAAATTTTCGCGTGTAACATGAGTACGAGCCAGTTTGCTTAAGGGAAGATGCCTTCCGTACGAAGATATTTTTCCCATAGGCAGATAGCCCTCACGTGTTTTGGCATAATCAAACAAACCAAAATAAATACAATAACTGTAAAAACTAGTTATAAGGATTATCTGCTCATGCTAAATCTGGATCCCATTAGTTATCATTGTATGTATATTATTCAAAGAAACAGTGACTATGTATTAAGTCAACAAGGGAACTGTCTTCAGTTGATGAAAGTTGTCACGATTTTGACAATAGATGCAAAAATACAATGAAGACGTCTTTAGCAAAATAAAAAGTCTGGTTCTCTGGTGTGACCTTTTTCAATTATAACTACAATTACCTCTCATGTTCTCTTACAGTCGCTTATTGAATTGGAGGGGAAAAGTCTTCCAACTAGAAAGAATAACTGAGAAAATTTCTATCCGCCTTTTGACAACACGCTTTGATTGCTGTCCGAAAGAGATAAATGCCTTTAGAATGGCCGTTATCAAGAGTAATGTCAAATAATTTCAAGACATTGAGAGCATATGTTATGACTTGAAACTGACATTTTGAGTAGTTTAATATCGTAATGATGAATTTAATCACAACATTCATTAAAAAAGTAATATCCCTCTTCCACATAAAATTGTTTCAAGGGCTTTTAAACTCATAGTAGTAGTTTATTTAATATCTGGACAGAAGAAAGGCTGCTGTGAAAATGCTTACCGAATAGTTGTAAATATTGTTATTTAAATTCGGCATTATCATTACGCTTATATACTTCGGATGATACTTTACAGGAAAAAAAATAATTCTTAAGCTAGCTATTCATCAAATTACTTTTACATCGAAAACTTGGCAACAGATATAATGTTATGAAACTCATTACAAGTAAACGCAGTTTAGTGAAATTATTGCTAAAAATATTAACAAAAATTAAAACAAATTATTGTTAAAAAAAGTGGAATTGAACTTGTGCAGTGAAATAAATACTTGGCTTTAATGATCATCCAGAAAATTATCGCTGACATACATGCATCTGCCATTAGAGTACACAGGATGTTTACAAAGTTTTAGAATCTTTTCGGAGCCATTAAATTAACATTTTAAATGTGAAGAGTATTTTTTTTTAAATGTTCGATCTAATAGCCTTTTTTCCTGGACTATAAATCTGCATCATGGTTTCCATGATAGAAAGTCTTTTTGTAAAATTTCTGAAGATATTAATTTCCATTCCTCTTCTACTGCTTTCCAGAGTCCATGAATCGTGGTAGGTATGCGGTTAGAAAGATCTCTTTTTAAGAGACCAAAGTCACAATAGTCCATAGGTGAAACTTCAG